>JAAEAF010013777.1:0-43632 GCA_011037195.1 Triatoma infestans | reverse complement strand
ATACCCCGTTATATATATTATATCTATACCTACGCTACTATATGACACCCACTTACAACTACATCAAGAAACCCCGATCATTTAACCCTTAGCTTACTATTTACTACAACTAAGTACTAACACTTATCCACTAACTACTACTAGCAATCTGCTGGGCGACTACCACTCTGGCATACCAAACGCACATCCACCTTTAAAATACTTTACTGCGCTAGGACTTACCGCGGATCAGCCACAGGTGCAGGATCACCCTTCACTCCACGGCGACACTCACCAGAATGACTTCAATTACTAGCTGTTATGCCAGGGTGGTACATGTCGACTCAGCAGTGTCCTAATTTTCTAACTCCACTCTCTTTTAATATTATTTTGAATTATTCTGATACAAACACATTTTATATAACTGCGCGCCTCTTACATTACTCCCCCTTTTCACAAAGTGAAGCTCTATGAGCTTCACTTTGCGGACCATTCAATATTTCGCAGCTGCAGCCTTCACTGGTTGGGACGCATATCGCTAGTGTGCCTCTGCTGGATCTAGATTCTTCCTCACTCCTCTAGCCATGGATAAGGCGGTTATTGCCTTCCAAATGACGGCAACTGGTATGTCCAGGGAATTGTCAGGTTGTTATTGCCAGGGTGGGACCCTCGTCCATGATCGCAGGTCTGCGGCGCCCTCTCTAATTGCTTCTGGGCCTTGCTCAGCTATTCTAATAGGTGGTAGTGGTCCTTCTTCTCCTAGTGGTTCCTCTGGTGTTGCTACTTAGGGGGGGGTTCATGTCACCCCCTTTTTCATAGAAGTCTCACTTCCCCTTGAAAACACAACGGGGCGACCTGGTGGAACTTGCTGCACCCGCTGGCTGCCTCATTACCAGTATACGCCTCTTCAGCCGCATCTGGCGCTCAGATCTGGCATTGGTGGATTATCATGTGGGTCAATACCCGGAGGCCAGAAACATTGTCACGCCTTAAGATGAAACTGTTACAGAAACTGAACTGAAGTTCAAATTAGTAGCTCTTCAAACTAAAATGATCGTGCCGCACCCTGGGAAGGCGTATCGCAGCAGAGTGATGGCCACCCCCACTGGCCATGGCGTTTACCGCGGCCACGAATAGCAACGGTAGATGATATCCATCTCCTTTACCTGAAATCAGCTCTAGCCTAGCACAGAAAAGGTGGTGGTTTTTTGTTTGTTTTTGTTTTTGGTTTTCTTGTATTTGTTTGGGATAGCCTCAGAACTATCTGACCAGAATACCGTGTAGTCGACCAGCAATCATGAACATTTTATACTTTCATACATTTTTTTTTGTTTTTTTTTTTTTTACATACATTATTTACTGATACATTGAGACATTTTTTTTTTGTTTTTGGTTTTACTTCCAATTATATCTGAGCATGACCAACCTTGAATTTCTTAAGGCCATGGAATAATTCACTAAGGCCGCTATATATAACTACACTAGACTTCTCGCTTCTAAGCCACTGCAACGTGTAGACTAGTTGGTTCTCGGGCTTCTCGCCGTCGCCTCAGGCGGTAGGGAGACCTTGGTCTAATGACCACTGGTGTAGTGGGCTCCCAATCAGCATCCCCCCGTGCCTCCGCCTCTGGTGATTCTGGCCACAATCGGGAAAACTCCTCTGTCATGTCTCCCAAGCTCCCGACGGGGGAGCTGGACTCCCCCTGGACGTCCCTTGCTTCCCTAGATTCTGGCAGAGGGTGAACGGCTTCGCCTCGTTCGGGGCTGGGGCTCCGCGGGGGAATGGCCATTTCCTCTGTATCGGCCTCCGGGCTAAGCGGCCGCTCTGTAGCGCTCCCAGTGGGGACTTCGTTGGCCATAGCCTCGGTTAACTCCAGGGGTTCCACTGGCACCCCTCGCCTTGCAGGCTTGAGCCGGTTGATGTGGATGGTCATCAGCCGTTCTCCCTGGATACGCAACTGGTACGTTACCTCTGAGAGACGGCGCACAACCGGGTAAGGTCCTTCTCAGGGCTTATAAAATTTCTTGGCCACCCCGGGTCCGGGCACTGGGTTGTATACGAACACATACTCCCCTTCCTCTAGGAGTCGGCTATGTCGGCCCTGGTTAGCCTGCCGAGTTTGTTCCTCAGTGGCCCTCCTGCTCCGCTCAGCCACTTCGCGGTAGACCTCCTCAAGGCGGCGGCCCAGCTCCTCCAGTGTATGGCCCGGTTCCTGTTCTTCCTGTGGTTCTACTCGGCATTCGAAGGGGGCCGGAAGTTCTCGCCCATAAATTACACGGTTAGGGGAATAGCCCGTAGCAGAGTGAGGGGTCGCCCGATATGCCATCAAGACGAACGGCACCCACAAATCCCAGTCCCGTCCGTCCTTGCGCACATAATGGGACAGCGCATCCACGAGAGTACGGTGGAGCCTTTCCACCATGCCGTTGCTCTGAGGATGGTAAGGTGTTGTCTGGACCTTCCGGATTCCCAAGTATTTGCACAACCCTTTCATGAGGTCTGAAACGAAGTTGCGTCCCTAGTCAGTGAGTAGGCGCTGGGGCACCCCATGCCGCACTATTACATGCTCCACGAACCTCTGGCCACCGCAAGGGCGGTCTGTTCCCGCAGAGGGATGGCCTCAGCGTAGCGGCTAAAGTGGTCGATGCAAGTAAGGAGGTATCGATTCCCCCTTCCCGTGGACGGCAGCGGCCCTACGATGTCCATAGACACCATTTCGAATGGGGCGGACGCCACGTAAGATTCAGCGATGGGAACACAGAGCCCGGTGGGACTCTTCCGCCGAGCGCAGGCCTCGCATTCGGACTCGTAAGCCTTGATGTCCCGAGCCAGGGTGGGCCAATAGTATCTTAGCTTCACCAATTTCTGTGTCCGGCGGACTCCCGGATGGCCCGCCCATGGTTCGTCGTGGCACTGCCGGATTACCCGCTGCTTCCACGCCCCAGGGACCATCAACTTCCTCCCTGACTGGCCCCCATCCTTGGTCCAATACAGCACCCCGTCCGCGTCCTCAACCACATGCGTGGGTCGCTCAGCCTGCAAGGTTTGGTACCACCCCTCGCGCCGCTGCTCTTCCGCTAGGCGCTCCCGCTCCCGCTGGTCCCAGGGAGTCACGTTTACCGCCTGAACGACCCTGCTCAGTGCATCCGCGTTGGTGTGCCGCTTCCCCGGCCTGTGTTCGACCTCATAATCGAACTCCATCAGTCTCAGCGCCCAGCGGGTAAGCCGGGATGAAGGGTCCTTCAGGTTTAGCAACCATCGTAGGGGCGCATGATCCGTGACTAAGGTGAACCGACGCCCGTACAAATAGCACCTGAACTGGGCGGTCGCCCAAACCACCGCGAGCAGCTCTCTCTCGATTGTGGCGTATCTCGTCTCGGCGCGGTTGAGCTGCCGGCTTGCATAGGCGATAGGTCTCTCTTGGCCGTTCCGCTTCTGTGACAACACCGCCCCCAAGGCGACGCCAGAGGCGTCGGTAGCCAGGATGAACGGCTCTCGAAAGTCCGGATAGACGAGTACGGAATTTGAACACAGCCATTGCTTGAGGGAGGCAAACGCGGCCTCCTGACCTGGTCCCCAAGTATACGGCTCATCCTTCTTGGTCAGTCGCGTCAGTGGCGCCGCCACGGCCGCAAAATTTTCAATAAACCTCCGGTAGTAGCCCACCAAGCCCAGGAACGCGCGCACCTGCCCTGCGTGCTGCGGCACGGGATACTGGTGGATCGCTTCCACCTTCGCCGGGTCAGGTTTTACCCCATCACCCGTGACTAGATGTCCCAGATAGCTTACTTCCGACTGCGCGAATCTGCACTTAGCCAGCCGAACCTTCAGGTTGGCGCGGGCGAAAATCCCCAGAACACGGTCCAGCCGAGCAGCGTGCTCCGGTATTGTCTGACTGAAGATGATGACGTCATCCAAATAGACAAAGCACTCCACCCCCTTTACCTCCGCCAGCAGGCGGTCCATTAGCCTTTGAAATGTAGCCGGCGCCCCGCACAACCCGAAAGCCATCCGGCGGTACTCAAAATGTCCTTCCGAAGTAGTGAACGCCATCTTGTGCGCATCCGCGGGGTGAATAGGAATTTGATGGTACCCGCTAGCCAAGTCTAGGGTTGTGAAATACACGCTCCTTCCCAGCCCTTCTAAGGTCTCCTGTATCAGGGGCAGGGGATACGAATCCGCTGCTGTCACGGCGTTAAGGCCTCTGAAGTCGGTACAGAACCGCCATTGCTCGCCCTCTCCCGCTACCGACTTCTTTTTCACCAGTACCACAGGGGCACTCCAAGGACTGACGGACGGTACGATGACTCCTTGATGTAATAGATTCTGGATCTGGGTTTTCATCTCCTCCCGTTGATGGTAAGGGACGCGGTAGGGTCTTTTCACCACAGGGCGGGCGTCGCCGGTCGGTATGTGATGGTACACCTCTACCGCACACCCACGACCGTCACGGCCTGGATCCTCGAACACCGCAGCGCGCTTCTCTAGGACAGCGAGGACGGCCTGTTGGTCCTCCGCCGAGAGGTGCCCAGTCTTCTCCTTGAAGGCTGCCAGCACTTCCGGGCTCTTCGGGCTATTTACCCCTTCCTCCACGGACAGCGCCCATCCATCGTCCAGCTGTTCAACGTACCCCAGTACTTGATTCCGGTCTATGGTTACTTCCCGATTCGTCATGTTGACTAGCTTAGTACACCCGCGAGTGGCGGTACCAAGGACCCGTGCCACTCGTACTTCCTTCTGTTTCACTTCGACCGGCTCGATTATCACTTCTTCCTTCGCCCCCTCTGGGATCGCCAGTCGCACCAAGCACTCGGCCATGGGTGGCACACAGACCTCCTCCAGCGAACGGACCCACCGGATCTCGCCATCCAAGTTACTCGCTTCGCTCGCCTGAGCCTCCCCTGCGAACGCCACCCCTGGGTTCCCCTGTGGCATGGGCCCCCCCTCAGCAACAGACAACTCGGAGCTTCCTATCTCCCTCGAATGCTCCCCGGCTTCAGAGATCGCGGCGGCGCGGTCAGCCACCTCCTTCGCTTCCACGACCTCAAGAGTCCCGGTCCTGTGGTATCCCGAGCTCCAGCGTTTGATGACATACTCCACCGCTTCTTTAAGTGCATAAAATTCTTGTTCGCCCCTCGCTTCCTTGGCTCCCGAATCGATTACCTGTACTGGTTTCACTTCCACCCTTGGCTGACCTAGATCTATGATAAGGCCGAATCTTTTCATCAGGTCAAGGCCCAGTATGCCGTCCAACTGCGCCTCTAGCTCCGAAATGTACACTCGATGGGCGAGAGTCCTCCCCCCAAAGGTGCACCTTACCAACTGCTGCCCCTGTATCCCCAGCGGGCTCCCCGTTACTCCCTTGGCTGTGACGGCCGTGGGCTCTAGTGGAACATCCCGTACCGGCCGCCGGAGTATCGTAATTTCAGAACCAGTGTCGATCAACAGCCTGTAGGCCGCTCCGCTAATATCCATGCTGACCTCTAGCCCCCCCCCCACTCGGCAATAGAATGTTAGTAATTGATAGTGTACCCCTTGAGTCTAGCGACCTGGCGTCGGGGCAACGGCCAGATCGACCCCATTTGGGACTTCGGAAGCCACGGTGGCGGTGCCCACTTTGCTCCCCGCTCCACACCAGCGAGCTAGATGACCCCTCTGCCCACAAATAAAGCATGGCCCGGGAGCCCGGTTCCGGGATGGAGCTTTATTCGCGCCCCCTGAATTGGGTAGGGACCGGCACTCCCTTGCAAAGTGTCCCGACCGCCCGCATCGGAAGCACGCCCCCCCCGCAATCAGAGACCCTCGGGCTTTAGGGGGGGTTGTAGGTGGGTCCAACTGCCCCACGGCATAACTCGCACGGGCCACCGGCTCCCTAGCGACATGCTGCTCGACCGCCATCGCCCTCCGTACGGCCTCCCGCAGGTCTGCCGGGGGAAGATAGGTTAGCAGTCGGCCCGCCTCACCGCGTACCCCCTCTATAAAAGCCGCCAGCACCCTTCGCTGCACCTCTCGCTCGGTCCAGGCATTCTCCGCCTCTGTTTCAGCTTTAACCATCGTTTTACTACCAATGGCCGTGATTCGGTCGGCGAAGGCCTGCGCAGTCTCCTCCTTGCCCAGTTTTGCGTTGGCCAGCTCACGAATATAGGAATCCGCGGAGCGTACATCCGTAAATCTCTCTACCATAGCGGTTTTAAATGCCTGGAAGGTGGCCACTTCAGCCATTAATTCGGGATGACCGGCTAAATATGCCGCAGCTACCCCTGTCAGCTTGGCTTCACAAATCATCAATTTGTCCGCCGTGCTCCAGTTTCCGCATTTTGCGACCCTCTCGAACTTGGCGAAGAACTCTTCCACGGCCACCGCTCCCGCCTCCCCGGACTACGTGTGCACTAAGCTCTGTAGAGCTAACTCCTTCCGGGGCGCCTCCTCCCGACGAGCGAACGCCTCGTTGGCCATCCTCAGCATCCGAACCTGCTCCTCGAGCTCCGCTAGTCTCTCGGCGGCCATTTGGGCGAATTGGGTTCAGTTAAATTATTTGTATTCTTTTTCACACGAATTTTAGCCTGGAGAAGGATAAGTATGACACGTAAAAATAAAATAAAAAATATAAAGATATAGTATTTAATACGACATAAAGAAGGATATAATACGATAATTACTATGGACACGTAATATGTAGCCTAGGTCAGTTGACCTTGTTATATAAGGGAAATCAAACAATGTAAAAATATGTAACTATACAATTTTTACTAGGTCAGCATGCTTCCGTCAACTACTGTTTATAATAACAGACTCGATCGAGCTATTTCGCAACGTGTACTGTTTACTACTACGTCACCCTGTTCACGTCATTTGCCTACGTTAACTTTGCCACGCGTTTGGGTCCTGCCATGTGTATTGTTGCAACACCCCTTCTACCTGACACCAATTGTAAGGTTCGGCCAAGGAACCCAAAGTAGGCCACACTCAGAAATCATACATTTATTATAAATTAACAAACTATACAGACCAATTACTTACACACTATTTAACTAAACTCAAAAATCATCCATTTATTATAATTTAACAGAATATACAGACCACTTACTTAACACTACTTAACTAAACACTCTATGCAACTACATATAACCCCGAATAGTTCAACAATACCCCGTTATATATATTACATCTATACCTACGCTACTATATGACACCCACTTACGACTACATCAAGAAACCCCGATCATTTAACCCTTAGCTTACTATTTACTAACAACTAAGTACTAACACTTATCCACTAACTACTACTAGCAATCTGCTGGGCGACTACCACTCTGGCATACCAAACGCACATCTACCTTTAAAATACTTTACTGCGCTAGGACTCACCGATGATCAGCCACAGGTGCAGGATCACCCTTCACTCCACGGCGACACTCACCAGAATGACTTCAATTACTAGCTGCTATGCCAGGGTGGTACATGTCGACTCAGCAGTGTCCTAATTTTCTAACTCCACTCTCTTTAAATATTATTTTGAATTATTCTAATACAAACACATTTTATATAACTGCGCGCCTCTTACATGGGCATACTAAAAACTACTTAAAAACCCGTTTAGAGCAACATAGGAAATCAATTAAATATAAATCTGTGACAGAAACGTCATTAAAGAATCATGTTAGATTGACTAACCACAATTTCGACTTCAATAATCCAGTAATTATTAACAGGGAAAACAGCACTTACAAACGAAAAATATTAGAAGCTTTGTCATATCGCCTTACAGTTAAATAACGTCGTAAACGATAGGCAAGAATGCAATCAAATTAAATTTTACTTAAATACAATCAATAATTTAAAAATGCATCTTAATAAATGAGTTCAGTAGCATATAACCTGGCGTAATAAAAACTACAGAGTACACAGTAGATAACAATAGTTGGAGGTAATAATAAACTCACCGAATGAAAGTTATATTAAATAAAAAAATATATTGATATAAATTCAAAAGTATATACATAATTATTAATAATTATAATAAAATATTACACAAATAAAATAATTTAAAAATAAAAATAAAAACAAATGAATATAATTTACTACATAGTAGAAATAACACATGGCAAAATTACGTCTCAAGAATACTAACAGCCAAATAAATTCAGTCCACCGAGAATGGTTAGACATTGAGGTGTGACAAAATTAACCAGTAAGTAATTAAAATAATTTCAATAAAAGTAAATTTAAATAATGATTGAATAAATACAATGGAACATATAATAAAAAATGCTTTCTTAATTACAGTTATATAAAAACGTTCAATAAAGAAGTGATAACATGTTTTGGACAATATAATAACCACGTGGTTGATAAAATATAAATCAAAACTTAATAAATTAAATAAATGAAATTCAAGAGTTATTAAATACATGACTAAATTGGACTAGCAACGTATAGTTGCAAATGTAAAACATATTTTATAAAAACCAAATTTGAATCACAGGGACTCTCTTGAATTCTATAAAAAAAAAAGTTTTAACAAATATATAGTAGCAATTATATTCATAGGTAAGTTAAATTTGTGGACATTAGTAATACTTATGCTGTAACAAATTAATAAAGGTTTAAATGCATATTGTAAAAACGATTGTTACGTTGCAGAATTTCAAAAAAAAACCCGAAGATGACACGTGAAGGTGTCGAAACGTTGGGTGTACAATTTTAATGTAATAGTTTGAAACTTATAATAAAAATATTTTGAACGTGAAGGCTGTTTAAAGGTTCATAAAAATCTCCAATAATCAAAAATTCAAATACAGCCTATACAAAACCAAGGAGCTTACTAAAAATATTGTCAATTGTTCCATACCCTGGTCTAAATCCCGCCTGAAATTCATTTAACACATAACTATCCAACCAAAGCCATAATCTGTTTAACAAAATTCCTGAAAACAATTTAGCTTCAATGTCGATAAATGAGATACCCCTGTAATTGGATATTTGTTTCGTATCACCCTTTTTATAGAGAGGATATATTAGTGCTTCTTAAAAATTTTGCGGTACTCGACCGGTATCATAAATTCTATTAAATGCATCGAGCAATTTCCCCAAAAAGTTGTCAGATGCATTCTTGAAGAACTCGTATGGTACTCGGTTTAATCCAGGTGCCTTGCCATTTTTTGCTTTACCTATAACCGCTAACAATTCATCAAAATTGAACTTATCTCTTGTATTGCGTCATAAACAAAAGGTTCTGCGTACATAATAGTTGGCACCTCACGTACAGGATTATATAATTCTTCAAAGTAAGCTTTAAACTGATTAACATCTATACTGGTGTTGTAAAGAAATTTTTGCTTTTTAAGTAATTTGATTGAATTCCAAAATTGTTTCGGATTTTTCGCTTCTTTTATTTTTTCAATAGATAATTTATTAAAGTTTTCCTTTTTATTTTTACACAACAGCTTATAGTTTAGATTGCATTTTAAATAAATGTTTTTAATTACATTAGAATTAGTTTTGCTATAAACATTTAATGGACGAAACGACCTTTTTCTCTCTTTATCACATTGCCAGACATACCATTCTTGTTTTTTAATTAAAGGTTTCCGAGACTTTTGTCGTGACGCTACAATGTTAACAATATTTATCAGAGAATTAATAATATCATGAGTTCATTTCCTAAATTTTTATATTTATTTAATTCGATGTCTAATTTTTCGCTATATTTTGAATCATCGCGCCATATTAACTTCGGCAAAAGTCGGAGAGTGGCGATATTATTTAAATCAGAATGTATTAGATTTAGTGTTAAGACGATAGGGCAATGGTCAGAGTATGTTTCAGGAAGAACAACAAAGTCATTTATTATTGGCAAAATTGAAAAACTTACATTGCATAAATCAATTACCGAGGAACCAGATGCTACTATGAATGTAAATTCTCCTTGTCGGTCTCCCTTTGATCTACCATTTAAGACCACCATATCAAAATCGTCACTAAACTCTAACCATTGTTTCCCTCTTGCATTTAAACAATTGTCTTTAGATATACGTACTTCCCTAATGTTGCTATTGTGATATACGAGGTTCGACGAAATAATTTGTTCGTCTGAAATTCTCACATTACAGTCCCCTATTACTATGAGCTTTCTACTGTTACATCATTTAATAAACTAGTTAATTGGTCAAAGTCGTTATTCCAGTGGTTTACATTAATATAAACAGGTATTAAAGTATTTTAAAATTGTTTTGGTTAATTTCCATTACAACATTACTGTTTACATAAATAAAATTACAAATACTAGATACAAAACGCGATTTTTTAAAACAAAAAATTGAGCCTCCCACAGCTCCAGCAAATTTAGATATTGACGTAATGCCGGTATACAATGAATTTTAAATTCTTTAAAGTAATGCTCAAATGAACCAATTTCACTTCTTTCCAAATGCGTTTCTAGTAACAAAATAATATCAAACTCATTTATAAACTCAAAAAACATTATTCAAACCCGCGCTATATGGTACGATCAAATATTAAAGTTAAAATTATCATTTTCACTGCATAATTTTTTATTTTCCTCACGTCGTTTCCTCGGATGATTGTTGTTGTTCACCTTTTCACCTCAGCAGACAGTTTTTTCTCATGTTGGCTTATTTAAAGGCCCTTCATCCGTTTTTTGTTCGTATTGTCTTTCTGCATCCTGAATTTCTTTAATACTATCTTCTAATTTTTTAAACCCATTTCCCATAATTTGTTTAAGTACCACTGCACCATTGACTCCCGCACATTTTAGACCCTCTTCCAGATCCCAAACAAATCTATCATTATATATGAAAAAGCTATCTCTCATTTTTATTTTAGCTCGACTTTCCACTTCTATTATTTTCCTTCTAAATTGTAACAGACATCTCTTCTTCCTTTTAGTTCTATCCGATACATCTCTATGTATAATAATACCACTACCCTTCAATTTACTCGCATTCTTCAAAATATCGTAAGTTGTTTCTTCTCTAGTAAATTCAGCTGCTATAATATTGTTTACATTTTTCTTCTTTATTTCAGAAGCTTTATTATTTGCGCATTTTCAACTCCAAGTATTTTATGACAAATTTCACCAACTGTATCCACTGCGTTCTTATCTCTGGTTGTCACCACACCTCTGAATACTAAATTTCTTATTTTACTTTTGTTGATCAGATATTCAATAGTATCGTTCATTTTATTTTCTCTCTGCTTCATTTCTTGAATTTCCTTTTTTAATACTTGATTATCCAAAAATAGTACATCTAATTTATTTTCCAGAGTTTTGAAATCTTCTTTGGAAGGCAATGACGACCTAAATAATTCAAATTTAGAGTCTAATAAAGCACTCATAGTGTGAACATTAAGTTCCATATTTCCCTTCTTTTCAAGATGTAATTCTGGCGAACTTTTGGATCGTCTTCTTTTAGGTGTTGTACTTGAGTTTGGCGAGAAATAGTCCTCTAACTTACTGCCTTTTTTGCTCATCAAAAACAACAAAAAACTTTCTCATCCATAGAATTCATAAATAAAACGCGGAATACAAAAATTTTGGAATCATTAAACTTGAATTAAGTTAAACTGAAGTATATGAATTATACTATCATGCAAAACAAATAGGGAGCTGATATAGATTATTCGTTTAATAATAATAATATTAATAATAAACTGAAAGTTCTCAATAAAGTTCAAACAGCAAAAGTGAAAGATACCTTCAAAACAATTGCTATAGAAAATTTTGTTCCATACTTACATATTTTTGTCCATATCAGTATACATAAATATCGTTCCCCACCTCTGTAGAAAGATGATACACCACTAGTAAATATTCTATCCCCACTCCACCAACTTCCTCTTGAATATTTCTCTAATTCTTAATAAATTAAGTATAATATTCACAAATACTTTAATTAAATCAATCTAACCAGTCAAAACAAATAAATTTTCTCAAAGTACACCTCTTATTAATATTTTTGGCCAATTATTGAAAAAAACCTTCCATATTAAACCTGTGAAACAGCATTTAAATACGGAGCACAAATCAAGCGTGGGTACAGTTCAACTACCAGATAGCAACTCAAAATTTTAATATATAATTTTTTTTTTTAAGAAATCGAATGAATTTATTGTTTTTGGTATTCAGACTGCATAATTTTATAGGCTAATTCATAAGAAATTGGAATGGGAATAATACTTGTATGGTTTACAGTTGATTACTAATTTCCTACCAATAATGTGCTTAAGTTGATACTGTAACAGAAGGGAATGGAAACAGGAAATCTAAGAACAGAAAAAAGTAGGGACATCTTTCAATATTTCTCGTCATTGGATATATCTAAGGATTAATTTTTTAGAAAAATGGGTTTTCATAAAAATTGCTAAATAATATTTTGTTAGATGTGATACATGGCTATTAAACTGTAATAAAACACAATATAATCTGGTATGAAACATTCGCACGACATTTTCTCATTTCAAACTGCTACTAAATATTTACTTGTCTTTAATGTATTAGATAGATAGATTCTACCGGGGGAAATGGCTATTCAGCCTACGCCACCGCGACACCCCAAGGATCTATTGTGGCACCTCCCTAGTTGGAGACCCTCCCCTATCCTGTCCTTAACCGAACTGTGGAATTGGGGGGGGGGCTCCCAGGTGGTCAATCAGAGCACCTGCCCTTTAATGTATTACATCACTAGTAAGGTTTAAATGGAAATCCACTTTGAAAAGAGCTTGGAATCCAAGATCTTCCAGAAACCCCTTAAAATCAATTTCTCCGTAAAAGTTCCAAAACAAAAGTTACTAATCCTTTTTAGTAGACCAAGTATGGTAACAAGAATTGGTGACGATAACGAGAAAATCGTGAAAAAGAACGCCAAAAAAAAGCGGTTTTCTTTAAATTCTAAAGTTTAGCAAAATATTTAATTCTAATTAACATGTTGGATGGCAGGACCAAAATGGGATGGCACTTTACACGGAATCATAATGTCACTCTTTTCCCACCTGTTCTGAAATTCAGTTTTATAGAAAAATGCTACAGGTACTAGTGATTAATTAGTATCAATACAGTAACAACATGCCACATAGTTATAGAAAATCGTTGATAATAGTTTCGAGGAAATTGCAAAAAACTCCATTCAAAAGAGATACTTCCGGTTGAGGGATTTTGACTAATAACTTCTAATCTGATCCGCTGGTGATTCGCAAAATATCCAAATAGAATAAGTTTCCTGCAATTTTTCATTTTGAAGTTAAGCTGTATACATCATACCCACAGAAATTTTCAAAAATTTGTTCTCATTCAAGGTAACTAAACAGTACATTTCTGGTAAAACCTCAATTTCGAAATTTTTATACGATCACAACACTATCTCTCCAGCATTGAGGGAAAGCAAAAATAGTGCCTTCAGTGGGTATGCCACTTGAATACACTCAAGAAGAACACCGTGTGAAGAAAGCAAATAAATTCCATGTTTAAAAAAAACATGTCAGTTTTTTAACGGTATTAGTGAGTGTTTCACACCATTGTATTTATAACATTGAAAAGAAGCTACATTTGAATATGTCGGATTCACTGAAACACTCCCAAAACAATATTAAAATCAATTTTTAGCAATGAAAATCGACAGAGCTACTTTCGAACATATCGACAGAGCTATTTTAGAGCTAATTGTAACCTATGTTCAATATGAAGGAAAGAAACATTCAAAGTTTCCATGTACTTTCCGAATCAGGTCATTCCAAAACAAAGAAAATCGCTCTTCTCTACAAATAGAATTCCGAGTATTATGAAAATCAGTTGATCTTTTCTTCCCCCAAGTTTATTCTCAATAAACCACAACAACTAGCTTTTTCTTTAAACTTGAAGACTGTCACATTTTTAGAATTTTTTTTCGCGTAAATTATAGGGGTTCTCAGGGAGCCGGGACGTGAGGTGCTCACAGAATTGTCTGAAGAGAATTTGTTGATTATAACCTAGTAAAAAGGATTATAACCTATTTCTGATCAATTCACTATTGAAGGAACTATTTGTGAACTTCGCATATGACAAATATGAATATATTTAAATTAAGTTAGAAATTTAAGGAGTACAAGTTCCGACAAACTAATGAGCATTTACTTGTTATTCTTATGAACTGTTTTACATTAAGCCCATGTGTAGATTCTTACTGTCGAAAATATATTCACTTTTCCTTTCTTAGAAATGAAATAATTCTAAATTCTTGAAATATTTGAGCTTGAATTAAAACTAAAAGTTTGTACTTGGTTTGGTCAAGATAACCACAAATCGATATCAGACAATCGGCTCAGAGCTTAGTTATTAGCACTTGTTTGTGAAGTATGGCAACTGTTATTAACCACGCAGTCCGATTTAAGGAATTGTTAAATCGATATTTGGTAAAAAGGGCAATAGCAGCTTGTTTCTTTATATTAAATATCGCCTTAATCAAAGTGATTGTTATCAGTGATTAAACGTAGTATTTCTAGGTTTTATGATTTTTCCAAAAGTTTATTTTCTTCTGGCTCCTTAATTTGAATGCAAGCCTTAAATAATCTGGCGTAAATGGAATACAAGTATTAAAAAAAAAGTAATAGTGCAACCTTAGTTATTGTGGCATTATTTTGATTAAAATCGTGTCAAAATAAAAATCATTAAAGAGCCAAATTACAAATTATGTAACACAGGAAATAAAAAGCAATGGGATGAGTGTGCAGATAACATGCAGTGCTTCTGGAATTATCGGCTTTTAATTATTTGCTAAAGGAATTGGTTAAGAGCTTCGATTCCAAATTAAGACTGCGAATTTCGGACAGCTTAGCTCTCAGACTGCACTGAAAGTTCTGGAATGAGATCCTTAGTGGAGGTTGTGTACCAGGATGCCGTGGCAACGAAGGAAATGAAAAAGAAGGGCCAATGGTTAACCTATATGCTGTAAACACCGGTTTGTTGGTCATACAGTGTTAGTTGATACATAGTACAAAGTGATTTTGAAGTTTTCAATCAAGTAATTACCGTTGCACTACAAACTTTATTGAAAGAGCTAAATTTTCTATAATTGAAATCAATACGTTTTGTCATCAAAGTTAATAAATCCTTTCTGACTTTTGGTGATTCTCCATACCATTTATAGGCGTAGGCGCTGCTGTGAATATAATAAAATTTATATTATTAAATGGGATTTTTTTTTTGTATTAGTATTTGTTTATTGTTATAAGTTGGTGTAGTGAATTTCATCACCTGGCTGCTAATTTCTTGTCCACATGAGCAAACAACATATGGTGCGGCTGCGCATAGAGGTGTTTTAAATATTAGTTCAAATTTCATAAAACTTATAATTCTTAAAAATCTAAAAGATTATCAATTTATGGACTGAAGAAAACAAAATAATCATGAAATTACCTTTATAAATGCATAACCAAATCCACAAGCATTAAAGCCCTTAATAAAGTTTTACCTTTTAGTGACCCAGAAAATAGTGTATTATAATTTAATAAAAATCTGAAACATATTATTTTGTTAATTAAATCACAAACGATCATGAATTTCCATAAAACTTTGTGTGTTTGGACCCACCAGAAATAGGTGTTTTTAGAAAGACAAACACAAAGGCTATTTTTGTTTTTGGTTTAAAAAAACGACATTTCTACTTAAAGAATGTCAGAACTTGTTGTACTGACGCAAAAACTAATTTCCATGCCTTTCGCCGATTTACCTCTTACAAGCTGATAAAACCACTTGAATTTTCGCTATCGCGATTATCACAATTTTAATTGACAAAATTCTCCAAACTTGCAATTTTGAATAAATATATAATTGTGATGAGGTTCATATCTCTGCAATTAGCATTTAAAGTTGTATCAGATAGTAGACAAGCTTCACCCAAAAGTCTCTCCCTCAGGACTCCAAAGTATAATAAAGCAGACTGGGCTTGAGAGGTATTCTGACTGGTGGGATCCTTGAAGGGTTACTCAGGTGTGTCTCTCCAAATTCCGTTTAAGATTGGAGAGGGCACTCTAACTCGCGGGTGTCACAATAGACCCATTGGGGTAGCGACCCCATTATAGCTAACCCTAGAATTTATCTATTTATTGTGTATGCCTTGAGCTGGCCCTGCCAATGGATATGGCTTTATAGCCGTTCACTATACATTTCTAGAACTACCGCTAGATTGGAGTTGTAGGTAACAAGGATAAAATTGTTCGAAGATTTCTTAATGTCAGTTAGTCCACTCCACAAAGTAACTTTCCTGGAGGGCGTGATGAAGAATACATGAGTTTATTTTTCTTTTTTGAAATATCGAACTAAAATATTGTATAATGAATATTTGAGGTTCATAAATATATTTATCAGTGAGTCCAACAGTGCTTGTCATATTTTCAAACAAGACGAAATGTAAACAATAGAACTGTGAATAACATAGAAAATACAAGTAGTTAATTCTATCAATGTATAACAAACGCAATTCCCGCCATGTAGGGCCAGAAATCTTTCATGCTGAGGGGATCCATACCTGTATAAAAACAAGCAAAATTCTTTGTGAAAATACTTCTACAAATAATGTCATCTCTACGACACTTCTTTACTTCGACTGCTTCGGGAAATCTCTACGCCTGATTTGGTACTATTAGCGAACCAGTATTACTCTGGCCACCTATAATTTTTAAATTGCATTATTTCTAAAGCCTAAATTTTACAGCGTTAATAGTGGTATTATCTGAAATGGTATGTCCGCGAAGTAATCACCATAAACTCCATGACAAATGACATAGGCGGTAACTATAACACAAGTATGATCTGAACTGATATGAACTTAATTCGAAAAGATGTCAGACGATTTTCTGCAACTTCATAGGTTCTCACTCCATCTTGTGAAATTTCAAAAATGAATTTATCCAGCCTGTAAAGATGAAGAGGTTGCCTGTAAAGAGAATCACTACAAGATTACTTTACCCTGCCGATGTAACAATTGTTTCAATCAGTTGATTGTAAAGTGATCAGAATTGAAGCAATCACGTGTAACGCTTCTATATAATAATGATCTTTGTAGCAGGTTAACGTGCTCTTTACACTTTTCACTTTTTTTAGATTTGTAATCCTAATTTAATCAATGCTATTTGCCTAACACATATGTAGATGCGTGCATAAAAGACAAGAACATGGGTTATGTTACGGAGAACTGTCCCACCACAAACCCCACAACATGCTAAAACTTTTCATAAACTGCCCTGACTTCTTACTGAAGAAACTCATAAATAACAATGTGACTGTTTGGTTAAAGTTAGTGAAGGCCACTACCGGAAGTAATGCGTTTTAAAAGCAATAACTAATCTGTGCTGAATTTTCAATTTCTAACTTTCAATTTCTGTCTGAGAATTTTGTTCGGAAAACGAACTAAATGATTGCTTTGTAATCTCATAAATATGGCTGAATGAGATGAAGAATTTCGTTGCTTTATTTCGCTGAAAAAGATTATAACTGAATTATTACACTTCCTTATCAGAAAAACTGAAATGAACTTCTAAAAATCACTCTCCTGAGAAAATGCTCTTAAATTTCTGTCTGATGTAGGAATATTGTTCGCGTACTGGCCGCTTGGAGCGCTCGCTGCTGTTTCTTTTTGCGTGCAACGTTTAGTAGTAGTAGTTATGAGAGAGTCGTGGTAAGGTTCGCAGTGGTAGTGTGACACTAGTTTTTTTTTTTTATGATGATATATATAAATTGGTTTTCCAAAATCCTATTCGAACATATTACTTGGGGCGCCTCGCCTGTATTTCAATTTTTCATACACAAATCTTTTACTTGTTATTTTCTAATAGAGCAATTGTGGTTAATATTCAAATATATTGTGATTAGTTTTTCTAATTTCTTGCGGTGAAAACGTAATTTCGAAATGTTGACTTGACAGCAGTAATAGAAAGGAAATAATGTATTAATATAAGCTCATTTTGTTTTTTAATACAAATTCACTTTTCAGAGATAAATACAATCCTTTTCACTCAGACCCAGCCTGAAATTTTTGAGGAAAGTAAATAGCTACAGTTAATAGCGAACTTTGATAGCGATGGCCAAATGGGGTGGGACTTATTAGAGCACGGTGTGGCAAAGCCTTGGCCTTTCACGGGTTGATACGCCAAAAGTTTTTTTCCGGTTCAGTCGTCATAATAATCATTTAGTTGAAAAGTCTCACCTACACCAATGCCGACATAACCGAACATAATCATATGATAGACAGCAAGCTTTACAGTTCACACACTGTTCCTCTTGGATCAAGCCACTGAATCTATACTGTTTATAACCTCTCTTATCAGTGACAAGTTTTCATTTCTCTGAAATAAAAACAACATACAATTTGATATGGTATTTTTTATTTCTCTTATTAGGGAAATCAATATTTTAATATGAAACTGCGTTAATATTGTCTTAAATTTGGATTCATATCACGGCAAATAAGGCGAACTCTGAGGGTCAAAAGGAATTGAAGTTGATTAAAGTGTTACCTAAATTTTTCCGGGGTATTAAATCTAATAAAAACCTTCAAATTAAATCTCCTTGATACAGAACCTGGATATTCAAAAGAAATGTTAAATTTGAACTTTCTATTCTTTTTTTAAGCACACCATCGGCTGTGATCATTGGCACCCGAAACCTTCTCAGTGTACTGCCTGCTTTCGGACAGTATTCTCTCGTTACAGATGACACTGTCTACCACCGGAGAGTGAGCTGTAGAAGGTCATTGGAAGAAAAGAAATCTGACAACACTGAACTCGAACCGGGACTTCCGCTTGCACGTCCAGCGCGTTACCACCGAGCTGATCTCCCTATTTCTTTATTTGTTTAGGTTTTCAGCAAATCTTGTATTTTGTATATATTTTTTTTAATTAACAGATAATCTCTAAAATAAGTTATTATATTGATGAAACCGATATGTCTGTTTACTTTTCTCTTTGAACTTACAGGTGTACACTAATAGTATAGCAGTGTAGCATTATAGAATAATGCTAATTTTAGATAAAATAGTCCAGAGATTAATATGCTTGGTAGTCTGGCTTCATTTTATGTTCACCGATCATCAGTTTACACACTTGTGATTATGCTCTGTGCAATAGTGTTACCATACTGGCTACCAAGACTTCCTGATGTTGGGCAAATTATATTAAACTATAACTAAAATGAATGAAAATTTTTAAATTTATTATTCACATATACAAATTTAAAAACTCACTCTAAAAACTCACTTGGGTCATTCTAATTGAAATCATCAAACCAACAGCAAACTGCTTACTTTTGTAATTTGAACGATTCACTGAGTTCAAAGTAATAGATAGATAGATAGACGGCAGTGAGACAAAGCCGCACATTGTTCTGGTTTAACTTTCAATTTTTTTCTCTACATAGTAAAAGAGGAAAACTGAAAACTGAGAAAATATAGTAAATTAGGAAAATCGATAAGATTTTTATGTAAATAAAAGTAATTTTCTTTCTTTAAACAGTTATTTGGAGGCTCCCTACACATTCATCAACTTCTGTTCCTTCATCAACGTTAAGAAGTTAACTTTATAAGAGATTTGTCAATATGATAATTCTTATTTGGGAAAATGTAAAAAAATAAGCAATTAATGGATTTGAATATGAAGTAAGAAATATAAATTTATCTTTTCTGAGGAAAACGTCTTGCCAATACAGTTTTACTGCAATACAATATCTCGAAAATTTCTTTATAATTAAAACTATTTGGTCTCAAATAATAAATTGTATTTATGAAATTGAAAGGATGTCATAAGTGTGCCAGTCTGAGTAGCGTCACAACTGAATCACAAAGAAAAATTCAATGAAATTTAACAAGAATATTTCCTAGTTATTCCTGGAAGGTCTCGCAATTGTTTCTTCAGCAGAGAAAAGAATGAGCTAAGGAGGATAACAGCCCTAGTCACACAGCACTACCTTCTTAGCAAACACTATGCGACTTGTGGAGGTATCACTTTGTAGAAAATGTGGCAACAAGGATGAAACACCCACTGTTCAACTTCTTTGTGTAAGTGTACATTTTGGTCGAAGATAGTCTCTTGTGGTTAGGGCGGGAACACTGACAGCGAACCAAGGATCGAAATTGTTACTTGCCTCAATGCTGGCGTTTATTACTGTCGACGTGCAGCAGCTTTCTCGTGGGGCCCTGGTGCCTAGAAGTAGAATTTTCCTATGTGGTTCTGATCAATAGAAATCCAAACTTCTTTTTTTCTCCACACCATTCGGGCGGTTCCTGAGCTTGAGGCAATTATTGTAACCAATGAAGGTCTCCTGAGGTGCGATTATTGCTAGTTGAATCCAAACTTCAATGACGGAATATTTCTCAAAACTAGAAGAAAGCAAGATCGTCACCAGACTGCATGAAATGTAAGTTAGAAGAGAATTTCCAACAGCCAATACATACATCCGCCAATACAATACACAGCCAATACAATCCAAGAAAATGAGTAAACCGGAAGTACGTTTTTACTGAACAGTTTTCGCGATTTTCTTCTTAAAAACACCGACGAATTTCATTAAATTTGATACGGTTACTGTGAATATAGAAATCTATCACTTTTGTTTGAAACTTTTATCGAGAAACTCATTAAAAGAAATTTTCGGGGGCGGGAGGAGGTTATACTTTCCTCCAAAAAAGTCATTTTATTAAGTTTAGACTCGCCCGATTATATGAAACTAAAGACAAACATTTAGTGAAAATTCTAAAAGAAAATTATTGAAGAAAATTTGTCAATTTTAATTTGTTTAACTGCAGTAAGCGAAAGTTGTGTGAATGTTTCATAGCAGATACAATTTTCATGGAAAAGTATTTCAAATAAGTTCAAATATCGAACAATCTTTCAATAGGTTCAAACAGCGAACAATACTTCAATAAGTTCAAACATCGAACTAAATTTCGAATAGGTTCAAATATCGAACAATCTTTCAATAGGTTCAAACAGCGAACAATATTTCAATAAGTTCAAACATCGAACTAAATTTCGAATAGGTTCAAATATCGAACAATCTTTCAATAGGTTCAAACAGCGAACAATATTTCAATAAGTTCAAACATCGAACTAAATTTCGAATAGGTTCAAATATCGAACAATCTTTCAATAGGTTCAAACAGCGAACAATATTTCAAAAAAGGTTCAAACATCGGACAAAATTTCAAATAGGTTCAAACATCGAACAATATTTCAATCAGGTTCAAAACATCGGACAACATTTCAAATAGGTTCAAACATCGAACAATATTTCAATTAGGTTCAAAACATCGGACAAAATTTCAAATATGTTCAAACATCGAACAATATTTCAAACAGGTTCAATGATCGGACAATATTTTATTCTACATTTCTTATTGTTAGTATAAAAGAGAATAATATCACTAATGTAATTAGGCACATTTCTTCAAATTGTCAAGAATAACTTAAAACCTATATAATTAAGGAAGAGATTAGCTCAGTGGTAGCGCGCTGGACTAGCTACGCAGAGGTCATGGATTCGAGACCAGCAGTGCTGTTCATAGATTTTCTTTTCCTAGGAGCCTCTACGGCCCACTCTCCGGTGATAGGCAGTGCAATGAGAAGCCAATGGGGGCACAATAGATCTTTCAGGTCGCAGTGAGTGCCATATCTTCTATATCAATCTAAATGATGTGTGGTAGAAAACAAATATTTTTACAAAATTAAATTGATTTAAACAAAAGGGACATTGACTAACATGTGATGGATCCGCAATGAAAATTGTTTTCACATCTTCTTCATCAATCATTAGAGTATTGTTCATCAAATTCCAAGCCTCAACTTAAATTTTCTATCACATACCACACTGATTGATTCACAATCACACAAACCAACAATACTCTGAAAATGGATGAGAACCCGAAAGCGGCCAAAACTTAAACTTATAAAAAGACACGTGCTATGACGGATAAAATATCCAGAAGAGTCCTAGTAATGAAAATGAACTGAAACTGAACTAACGACTGTTCTTCAAAAGAATCTACCTGTTTGTTGTGGTGGTTGGTTCCGCAAAGCTGGAAAGCATCAGAGACATTTTCCGTGGTAATGTAACAAAATGAAGCAGGCTACCACGGAAAATGTCTCTGAATCTACCTGTGGTTAAATAATTTTGTGTCTTCTTTTACGATTTTAAACTGGAACTACACCCTTTAAAAGCGTGGTATGAGCATGTCGCATCCACATCGCCGTGTTTACTCGCTGCTAACTCGTTACTCACATTACTCCATTGATCAACACCGTTTCGTCAAAGTCCTCAGAAGAATCACATCTGATGCGCATGTCAAATAAGAGAGATCTAGCCAATAAACTATGTAGAGACTGATATTTCCATTTTAAATAAGAATAATAACAACAAGATGTGCTATATTGACGAGCAAGTTCACAGGTGGCATGAATTTAATTGCAATAATGTAAAACAATTGAAATTGTATGAACTAGCCTATGATTGTAAATATGCACGGAAATTCTTTCATCACACAGTTCCTGGAGATATAATGTTCCCTATGCAGGTGTCTCTATGCTAGGTGTATATTGGTTTATCCAATATTGTTGAATACCATTATTCATGCTGTGTGGAGTGGAAATCTTACAAATATGTGTGCAAAGAACTCGACTCAAAGTCGAATGGATAGATTATTACAGATTTTTCAGTGTTCCCAGTTTTCTTTAAAGTAGCTCTAACGATTTTCTGTAAACTTGAATATAATTCTATGAATGGTTTGTTTAAAAAATAAAAAAAAATTGGGAAAATTACTTCAACTATTCTGTGGGGTTCTATGGTCATTAGGTACCATAAAGTGATATTCCTTTACAATGTTCGATCCCTCCATCACCATATACAATGATTCTTACCTAGGCATCACTAGTGTTGTGTTAATAAATTGCTTGGCTTAATACGGGGTCTGCCACTAGAGTAAGACAAGGTTAAAGAAAACAGGGTAACAGTAAAAAAGAGAGAAGGTTTTAATGAGAAAAAAGGTAAGATTCATGAGATCAAGGTTTTGTTTATATTTCGTATTTTTGTGGTGTTTTAATAACGATCTGTTTTACTTTAATTAATGAAAGTACATCTTGAATAAGTTGTGTTATTAAATTAATTCAAGCCTCATTTGTTCCTGAAGCAGTTCCTAATATATATTTAGGTAATATAAAATAGTGGCATCCCTTGAGGGGAACTAAGGATAATGAGTGCTATAGAATTAAAAGCAATAAAAGCTGAAAGAAATCAGTGGAGAAGATTATTTACCACCTTGGCGAATTCATTGGAAGAAAAGTGGTCAAAAGATGAACCGAATTTGGAAGCAGGATACAAACAATTAGAAGTAAGAGCGAATCATTTATTTGATCTGGACCAAAAGGTAAGAAGCATGTTATTTCTTGAACCTAATATTACTGAAAAGGAGTTAGGTGATGAATTGGATTCTGAAATGACATACAATGATAGGTGGACAGAAATAAGTACAAAATATAGTCAGCTATGTAGTCGCTCAGTTAAGAGCCCTTCAGAGGATGGGCGGTCAACTTGTTCTAGAAATAGGAAATGTTTACGACTTCCCAAATTACAGTTAAAGCAGTTTACTGAGGAGGTAAAGGAATGGATTGGATTCTGGTCTCAGTTTAGAAGTATTCATGAAGATAATGAGCTGAGGCCAGAAGATAAATTTCAGTATCTTATTCAATCCACTAAGGAAGGTTCGAAGGCTAGAAAATTTATTGAAAGATTTCCACCTTCGGCCGAAAATTATTAGTAGCTGTAGACAGGTTTAAAAGAAAGTTTGGTAGAGAAGAGTTATTAAAAGAAATTTACATTAGAGAATTACTCAAGTTAGTTCTACAACAATCAACAAAAATAGATGCATGTAATATTAGTGACCTTTTTGATCAGTTAGTAAGTCAATTAAAGGCGTTAGAAACACTTGGTATAACTATAGAAAAATATTCTTTCATTCTTTATCCATTAGCAGAGTCAGCTTTACCGGAAGAAATGTTTCGAGTTTGGGAGAGGAAGAGAAGAACGGAGGAAGAGAATATAGAAGATGAAGAAGAAAAATATAACCCATTAGAAAGACTTTTGACTTTTCTAAAAGAGGAGGTAGAAAGTGAAGAAAGGTTAGCTTTAAGTCGTACTAGTTTTACGAAAAGGGAAATTGAAAGCAAAGGTATTTCCAAAGGTCTGAGAACACCCTCAGCGGTAGCCTTGATTTCTGTGGCAGTTACAGCCTGTGTATTTTGTAACAAATCTTCACATAGAGCATATGATTGTTTTAAAGCAAAGGAGCTTACGGTGTCACAGAGAAGGGATAAATTAGCACGAAATTATCTCTGCTTTCAATGTTTGAAATCTGGCCATCCTTCCCGTAGGTGGAGAACCTATGTAGAGTGTTTTATTTGTAATAAGAGACATTTGTCAGTGATGTGTCCAGAATTTCAAGGAAGTGAAAAGACTACAGATAAAAGGGAAGTTCCGGAGGACGAGAAAAGGAAACCTGCTCCATCTGGTACGTTCTTTGCGCAGAGCAATTCTGCAGGAGTTACACTACTCCAGACATTGTGTATCAAAGTTAGAGGATCAGGAAGAGAACTAATTTTAAGAGCACTCATAGACTCGGGTTCTCAGAAATCTTACATCAAATAGGACTGCGCTCAGAAATTAAAACTATTGAAAGAAAGGGAAGATATTTTCTCGTACAGCCTTTTTGGAGTTGTAGAAACAAAACAAGTGGTGCATAATGTTTACAAAGTCAGACTAGAGAATTTGACAGGTAGCTTCTCATGCGAAGTGCAGGTTTTAGATAATGTTAAAATTTGTGGAGACGTCCTTAGGTTGGAAGACAGAAAATGTTTAGAGATGCTGAAGAAGAAGAGAATTCAATTGAGTGATAGTGGGGGAGGAAGTCGCGAGGTGGAATTGTTATTAGGAGCAGATGTCATGGGACAGATTCTGACAGGAAAAATGGAGCACATTGATACGAATTTGATAGCAGTCGAAACTAGGCTTGGCTGGACAGTCATGGGATTAACCAAGACGAGCTCCACACTACTCTTGCTAACTTGTTTAATGGAGAGACGCTGGCGGATTTGTGGAGATTAGAAGTTTTGGGCATTAGGGATCCAGCAGAAATCAAAACGCAGAAACTTCAAGAGTGGAAGCATTACAACATTTTGAAAGAAGTGTTAGACGCGACGAAAAGGGGAGGTATGAAGTAAAATTGCCATGGATCGAAGGACATCCACCACTGGGAAATAATAAAGTTTTAGCGGAGAAGCGTTTAATGTCGCTATCTAAAGGCGACAGGTTATTTTGAGAACTGTCAACGTGTTTTGGAGGAGTGGGAAAGGTCAGGTATTATTGAGATAGTTAACGATAACGAATATGGACATTACTTGCCGCATCACGCATTATAAAGCATAACAGTGTGACTACGAAAATAAGACCTGTATTCGATGCATCATCTAGAGATTCCGAAGGTAATAGTTTGAACTCTTGTCTGTTTAAAGGCGATAATTTTATAGAATTAATTCCCACAATGATAATGAGATTTAGACAACATGAAATTGGAGTATGTGCAGATATCGAAAAGGCGTTTCTGCAAATTGTTCTTGCAGAAAAGGATAAATCATTTTTGAAGTTCCTTTGGTGGGAGAATTATGAAGAAGGACTCATCAAGGTACATCGTCATAGACGAGTAGTTTTTGGCGTAAAATGTAGTCCGTTTCTTCTGGGTGCGGTTGTACAGAAACATTTAAGGGAAGCACCGTTAGAACAGCAGGAAGTAGCGAGGAAACTAGAGGACTCCTTCTATGTCGACAACCTCGTTATGAGCGTGAAAAATAGAGAGGAATTGGAAGAGTTGATGAAACAAGCTAATGAAGTTATGGCAAGTGGAGGATTCAATTGAGAGAATGGCATTTTTCTGAAATGGGTGCAGCCGACGAAGTACCTGTTTTAGGATTGAAGTGGGACAAGAGCCTAATTGACAACCTACGATGTTCTTTCTCGATGGATATTGCCACATCAAAGCTTACGAAGAGAATATTGTTAGCAGCTTCACAGCGAGTTTTCGATCCCGTAGGACATACCTGTCCGGCCACGGTTGTTCCGAAATTATTGCTGCAGGAGACATGGAAGTTGAAGCTAGGCTGGGATCAGGAGTTGCCGCAAAATATCAGCCAAAGATTTTTGGCCTGGTTAAAAGGAGCAGAATATTTGCAGAAGTGTAAAATACCTAGAAAGCTCAGTCCGTCAGGTGCTTGCAGTGAATCCAAGAGTGTCCCTGTTTTTGCAGATGCAAAAGAGTAGCATTTGCAGCATGTGCTTTTCTGCGAAGCGAGATTGAAGGAGATGTCGTCATACAGTTGGTGGTCGCCAAATCAAGAATAGCGCCAATAAAGGAGAGGACGATTCCGCGCCTGGAATCAATGGGTGCCGTGATCGCCACTCGTTTGTACTCCGCAGTGAAACAAACGCTGAAATTGCACGAGGTACCAGTGTTTTTTTGGTCTGATTCCTCAGTTGTACTGACTTGGATAAAATCGGAGGGACCATGGAATGTCTTTGTTTCTAATAGGGTAAAAGAGATACGAGAACATAGTGATCCGAATGATTGGTGACATATTCCTGGAATTTACAATCCGGCTGATCTACCATCCAGAGATTGCAGTCCCAAAATATTATTCGATACTCAATGGTGGCAGGGACCAGAGTGGTTGAAGAGACCCCCGGATGAATGGCCAGAAGCGGAAGTGGTATCATCGCAAGTTGATATAGATCGGGAGAGAAGAAAGACTGTAGCAACGTCGACAACGATGGGGAAACATGATTTTACCCAGCAACTTTTATACTTTTCGAGTTATATAAAAACAGTAAGAATGGTGGGTTGGATTCTGCGATTCGCCCACAACTCAGGAAAAGAAGGAGCGCGACGCAACGGTGATCTATCTTATGAAGAGTACCGGGAGGCCGAATTGTGATTATGGAAGTTGTGCAGAGTCATATATTTGATAAGTCTGACGTCAGGATTTTCAAGAATCTTCAGAAGTTGCAAGGTGACAGGGGTATCTGGAGAGTGAAAACTAGACTTACTCTTTCTGAAGAATTAGTGATTTCAAATATCCTTTAGTGTTGCCATCTAAACATCCTTTGGTGGATAAACTAATATGGACAGAACATGTGACCAGAAAGCACGTTGGCTTGAATATTCTCACGACGGTATAACGAGAAAAATTTTGGCTCATTAAAGCGCGAAAGATGGTGAAGAGAATTATTGCTAAGTGTATAATTTGCTGGAAGGTAAATGCTAAAACTCTGGAGGTACCAAATGCACCATTACCTGTAGTCTGAATCACCTGCACCGCTGCATTTGAAATTACAGGGGTAGATTTGGCAAGTCCACTATTTTTGAAAAACCAAGAGAAGTGTTGGATTGTTTTGTTCACATGTGTAGTTTACAGGGCAGTACACTTAGAAATTGTGCGGACATTGTCAACAGAAGATTTTATTCAGCACTGAGAAGGTTTGTTGCCAGAAGCGGACGAGTGTCCACTATTTACTCAGATAATGGCACGAATTTTAGAGGCGCTTATAATGCGCTACCCAAATTAGATTGGAAGAAGATTCATACCTTCGCCACTACGAAGAGGATAACATGGAAGTTTAGCCCACCGACAGCAGCGTGGTGCGGCGGATGGTGGGAACGGTTGGTCAGATCCATCAAAGAATTATTGAAGAAGAATCTCGGAAATGCGGTAGTGACCTATGAAGAGTTGAACACCCTACTTTGCGAATGTGAAGCTTTGATCAATAATCGCCCCTTACATATATTACGGAGGATTTTATGGACCTACAGCCGTTGACACCAGCTTGTTTTCTGCAGGGCTTGCCTAATAATGAGGTGCCCGATTTGAATCGAATAGATGGAACTAGTCTGCGCAAACGGCTAAGGTATATTCAAACCCTAGGAGAATGCCTCAAGAGAAGATTTCGAGAAGAATATCTCTCACTTTTAATTCAGAAGGGAAGAAGACAGCCCAAGGACTTGAAAGTGGGAGATCTAGTGCTAGTAGAAAAGGAGAATTCCAAAAGAATGAACTGGCCGCTGGCCGTAGTGGAAGAGACAATACTAGGTAAAGATGGTATTGCAAGAATCGCCCGTCTAAGAACAGCTACCGGAGAACTCATTCGTCCTTACCAGAGATTGTTCATGTTGGAGGCCAATCCAAGCGAATGGAGAGAAGTGGGTCGAGTTGATGAAGCATGTTCAGACCTACTAGCATCATCCACACCCAGGGAAGAGGAGAAAAGAAGCAGAACGCGGGTGATTAAAGTTCCTCAACGATTAGATTTATAAACATTGTGTTTGAATTTGTTACTATTGTACCTTTTGTAAATTTTACTTCTATGCAATTTGATTTTGTATTAGTTTACAATTTGTCATTTAAAAATTGTAAAGGTGGGAGTATGTTGTGTTAATAAATTGTTTGGCTTAATACGGGGTCTGCCACTAGAGTGAGACAAGGTAAAGAACAGAGGGTAACTGTAAAAAAGAGAGAAGGTTTTAATGAGAAAAAAGGTAAGATTCATGAGATCAAGGTTTTGTTTATGTTTCGTATTTTTGTGGTGTTTTAATAACGATCTGTTTTACTTTAATAAGTGAAAGTACATCTTGAATAAGTTGTGTTATTAAATTAATTCAAGCCTCATTTGTTCCTGAAGCAGTTCCTAATATATATTTAGGTAATATAATAATTAGGGTTAATATGTTTATAAAATTGTTAAGGTGGTATCTAAAGTAAATATTATATTAATGCAAGTCCTGTTATTTTCACTCAAAATTCAATTCTAATAATAAGTTTTGTTTGTATTTAGTTATATATTTATTCTTACAAATTGAGTATATTCCTAATTGCTATTTACTTACTTTGTAAATGTAAATTTCTCTTTTTGACTTACTTTCTATTTGTATAATTATATTAACTGTCTCAGTTAAACTATCCTGGCTAACACCTATGCTAAAAAGTTTCCTTATGTAAACTTTAAACAAATTAAGAATTACAATATATTATGAATACAATAAATAAATATTATAAATTTATAGTAATTCATAATATAAATATATAGTAATACATATATTATAAATTTATAGTAATTCATAATATAAATATATAGTAATACATATATTATAAATATAAAGAAATTAATATATTATAATAAATATCATAAAATATATTGATGCAAATCATGAATACTTTTTTTAAATTAGCTAAATTGTTTAAGGAAGAGAACTTGCCTCTCATCAGGCAATTTGTTACTTTCTCAAGTACACAGGTGCCCAGGTGTAACCTAAATCAAGTTGCAAAATGATTGCTTGGTTTTGTTTGTTAACACTAATGAATGAGATCTCAAAGTAGAGCGCCTAAGTTTTTAACTATTGATAAAAAGGAACTATTATAGAATATCAATCTTTTTGACCAATCAATGTCGTTATCGATTCTTGCTTTGATATTGCTCATTGAGAACCTTTATACTCAATGAAAGCAAAACTTATTAATAGAATGTTTCAAACTTAGAGAGTGTGGTACAGGAATAGATTTTATAAGTAAGCATGGAGAGAGTATTCATTGCAGTAATGAGATTTATTTATTACAATTTCAGTGACGATACAATTTTATTGAATGTAAAAATTATATTGGCTCAATTTAACACAATATATCGTTAAGCTCGTAACTAATTAAAAATTATCAATAAAATACAATTTAAATTAATTGCTACATTTCTACGAAATATTAATTAAATATAATGTATACAAGTTCTCAGAAAAATGTATTATTTTCTGGTAATGCGTAATATATATAGAGTTTAATAGTATAAAAACTGTGAAGCTAATGAATTAATATATTAGAAACGATTATTTGATCACTCGGGATCAAACACAAATTTATTTTTAATATTTATAGGTTTTTAAGAACCAATATTTCTTACTGTGATGGCTGAGGAAAATTATCAATGCTTACTTCTAAACCTGCTAGACAAGACATTACGCATCTAACTCTATCCTATTTCTAGCATGCTTCTTCCATCGTTATGTGGTAGAGAACAAGCTCCTCCCAAATTTCTCCCTTTTGGAATTTTCTATATAATAAGAGTGCGAGGCAAGTTCTGGGGGGAGGGAGGGTCCAATGCACTGCGACCTTACGATCTATTGTACTAAGCTCCCTGGGTGCCGCAGGCTGTCCACCCACCTAAGCAGATTCCCAGGCGAACAACGTCTGCACAACACTAGAGTGGGTATATTTCTCTCCTCCACCTGGTAACTGCCCAGGTAACTTTTCTGGGTGGCAGTCTCGCAGTCCGTTAGGAGATGTAATGGTGTTAACTCCATTTCCCCACAGAGTCTGCATGTGCTGTCACTCTCCAAGCCTAGCAATTGTCCTCTGAGTCGACAATGCACCGTGAGGAAACCCTTAAGAAAGCGGAGTTTGTTCTTACTAAGGCTGATGCAGGCCTCTGATCTCCGGTGTTATAATTTCGCAGGCAGGTCTCGCCGCCATCCGGGGAGGGAGTTCCAGAGTTGAGACCTCCTTACCTCCTCCTCCTACTTAAGTTCTTCCAAGAGAAACCGTTCTTAGACGACACAAAAAAGTTCATACCCTAGAAGCGAGGACGCGGCACCAATGTGTGCCAGAGCGTTGGCCACCTCTGTCCCTTCAATGCCAACATGACGTGCCACCAGAGGGTGACTCATATCTAGGTTATTAAGTTTACCTAGGCATTCCCAAAGAAGCAAGTTTTACTTTATTAATCATTATTAATCTTTAATCTATCAGTTCAGTATCATAATATCAACATTCTCTTTCTAGATTGCTACTTCCTCACTTCGCACTTTACCGTATCCCTAAATTAAGTGGTTAATATTTAAATATAGTGCAACCCAACACTTTCTTAAAGCTGTTTCTTCTAATCATATCATTGTCATCTGCTTCTAACCAACAAATATCACACTAAATTACGTAATGTAAAAGTTATTTCACCCTGTACAAAAAAAAAAAAAACCGGTGGCCTTGGACTCTACGAGAACATTGCAATTTCTAACTATATAGTACATTTAGTTGCATACAGTAAATAGTAACATACATACCGCAGGCTCATTCAATGGATCAGGAAGATTGGAAACCAAAGTTCAGCCTTCAAATTCCGCAAGATTCTTCATTTAGCAAAGTTTATTAAAGCCAATAAACAAATTCACATGAAGTGTGATAATTCTGATAATAATGGTGACGCTTTCTTTATTGTTAGCCGAGTTTCCCATTTAATGAGGACTTATGCCAAAATATGGGAAATCATTCTATCTCAGCTCATGTTAATCATCTCACTTAATTTCGACATTCACTTTTACTTTTTCCTACTGCTGTCAGAATAAGTATTTTATGGAAATATTTTTTAAGATGAAAGTATTATTTGGTTTGTTTGAGTGTACGGCACAATTGAAAATAATAATTTGCAGAATGTTGAAACTCTTGGTTATTTCGTTTAGGGATTACCATAAAGGTTAGGCAGCTATCACCAGAAAGCATCAAATATATTAACTCGAAATGCAACATTACAAATTTGTTTTTTGCTTTTTTTTCAGTTTTGGGATTTACCAAAACAAAAGCTCTGATTATACATTGTTACTTGTTATCCGCTATCTTTAAATGTTCATTTTTAGCAATTGATTTAACAGTGGTTCTAAAGGGGCGATGATTTTATGTTCCTCTGCAATTGCTATTTCAATGAATCCGCCATCTATATATAAAAGACAAGTATATGTGTTTGAAGAAAATACACAAGTACATAATTTCAAGTGCATTTACGCAAGTATATAATGTTTGAACATTGGTTTCAAGATCTATGTTTGAAGAAAATTCGTGTATTGCACGAAATTAGGAATTTGAGTGATTTCATCCCGAGTTTTTCATTCTCGAATATGAATATCAAGTTTATGAGAGGGCGAAGAATTCGCAATACAAAGAACCAACCCTCTCCAGAAAACTTTAAATTGTCGTAATCATTGAAACGGTTTCAGAGTTGATTTTTTTTATACGGAGGTTTTCATAGCTGGGGACAATTTTGTTTAATTTGTGCGTAGGTCTTGAATTTATCAATCTTTGGGTCGGCTACCAATTTGACTGATTATTTTGTGCGCTATTTCCCGAACAAATCTTGCCTCGCTGCGTAGTGATGAACAACAAAAGATAAGATTTGTTTCGTTTTGTGTCACTAAACATTTGTTTTAAAACTCTGTCTAGCCTGGTCACAGATAGAACAAAACAGGAAAGATGCAGTAACTTGTCCCTGCAATGTCATTCATGAGCACCGTTTGTTTCTGTTTGAATCATTGATATGGATTGTATTTTTCTTCTGATTATATTTGAGATTCTGGAGATATCTTCTGCTTCTTTTGCTCCTCTCTATAGAAAACATCTAAAATGAAATATTTAGACCTGGTCACCCGCCAGCCTAACAGTGCATGGAAGAGAAATTTAAGCTCCGCCCAGTACCTACAGCCATTTATGTGTAAGATGGCTGTTTTACCCACCTAGTTTGCCAGTTTTGCTTAGACATTCAAGATGTTATTACCTTGAAGAAACCTATTGCAATATAGGAGAAACTCGGTTTTGAATGAACCACTGACGCGGTCTAACTCCAAAAACTAAGTGTTTTGCAGATAACAGCTGTTTTGAAATTAAGGCTACTAATAAAAAAGAAATTTGATTAAGGTTTTGCCGACATTGCCCCCACTATCAGAGCGTAATCAGAAAATTCTAAAAAACACTTATCTGGAGAAGTTGTAACGACTTTATCCGAGTTGTAACGACTTTATCCTAGCCTACTAAATTTGTCCAAATAATTTATGTTATAAACGTAATAGAATGCAGTGTGCAAGCAAATTACAATCATGAATACAAAAAACGAAAAACCAATAAAAAAGTGCTAATCAGTTTCAAAGTTGATGATCATCATCAGGTAGGAGTAAATTCCTTGGATTACCTGCAAAATTACAATTATTTAATTGGTTATTAAATATTTGAAAACAGAAACTAGTATTGATAATAAATTTGGATACTAAGGTTTAGGTATTACCGTGGCATAACAGACAAAGTCGAATGAGATAAATTTTCTATAATTTATATCAGTCCGTTTTGTGGTAAGTGTCAACAACACCACTAAATCCCTTCGAATTTTTGGTTTCTCCTCATACCATTTACCCATATATGCACTGGCATGTAACTGTTCCATCTGAAACCCATGTAATAAACAATAATGATTTGTCAAGTAGAGTTTAGACATTAAATGTCAGGTTCACGAAGCATAACTCACCATCGACCGCCACCGCTGCCATTTTAACGGTGTCAATCAGATTACAATATTCTTCCGTAAAGGTAGCAATCAACGGTGAGCTATGCATCTTAAAGTCGGCCTAATAACGGCCTAACAAAAAAAGATTTTTGTTCACCTGGGTAGTGATTGCTTGTCCACAAGAACACACTACAAAGGGTGCCGCGATGCACAATATGGCTTTGAAGATTACTTCACCTGTAGCTGGATCACTTCGTTTCATCAGCTGAAAGTTTTAATATGTAGATAAAAGTTACTAAACCTTACCACCAGGTTTACATAAAGCAATTAGGTTTCATCATTTGTTAGGTAACACTAACCGCAATATATTGAAGATATTACTACCACTAGATAACATTACTGGGTCACAATTATTTACTATGTCCATTATTGTTATTGGATATTAATACTATTACTGGTTTACGAATTTCTTTGAAGAGTTGATTGGGTTATCATTAGCTGACCAATAACTTATACTAATGTAACCGTCACTGGTCTTCTTTTTCTTTTTCCTGCCCGGATTAGGACGTTTCCCGAAATTAACGGTATGGAAACATTTTTCACCGTTCAAAAGTTATGAAGAGCGGCAATGGGCTGTGCAAGCAACAAGTTCCGCACAAACTATCTGGATTTTTTAATTAAAAAAAGGTCACATTTGGAGTTTAATTAATTTGAAGAATAATAAATTCTTAATTAATTAATGTAAAGGACAGGCAACAGTTCTACCTGTACTAAATCAAGAAATCACCGCTATTGTCTATACTGCTACCACACTGATGGACGCTAAGGTCATCTCAATTTCTATTCTTTTCTCTGATTACCCAGGAATAAGACAAACTTATACAATGTGGGTTAAAGTGTTAGTAATTTTTGTTATTTAAAACCAAAACACAGAGTTTATGCTTCTATTTCAATAGCAACAGAAAGGGAAGTGGGTGTCTCTCTCTCCCTCTAGTGTGGTCGGACAAGTCTGGCCATATTTGATTTGAGGTGGAAGAAATCGAATGAATAGCCCGACAATCTAGGGTTTACAAGGCTAAGACCAACGTTGGAAAGTTATCAAGCGACACTTTATGAAGAGCTGCAGAGAGTTTTCACCAAGCTGGCCCCATACTAGCTCATCGATTGGCAAAATAAGCAATTCCAATGACAACAATCAGAGCAATATAAATAACCAACACACACATTCTACACCAACATCATCTCAGATGATGGTGGCTTCTTGGTCAGTACATCGTCAAAATACAACTTGTATACAAAATACAATGATGAGTTTTGTGTGTTCATTTACTTCAAGATCAACAATCGATATACCTTGCAACCATTACTACTGCACTACAGTATAAACGATCTTCTTTAATATTAAGAAGAGCTTGATGTTAGCGCTACCCAACAAACAGTTCTTAGATTTGTCTTTAGTATTATAGAGAATTGTCTCGATTTTGGTTTGTTTTCTAAACATTTTTGTGACTTTGTGACTTTTTGTAACTCAATTTTGTTGGCACTTTCATTATGTTTTGTTTGGTCCACTTAGTAGTCAATAAGGAAACAACCATTCTGAACTAGAAGGTTTACATATTTTTAATGAAATATTTATTTGAAAATTTGAATTAACCTTAATAAACGCGTATATAAAACCACATGGCTGTAAAGCAGACACTAAGATTTCCAAATAAACTGGTCCAGAAAATATTTTATTGTAGTCATGCAATAATCTGAAACAAATTAGGTACTGCAATAATAATGAAACACAAATCGTGCAGATAATTCTGTATTATGTAAGTGTACTCACTCTAGGATCTCCTTGTGATATTTGTAAATTTTTTGGTCAGCTGGCCCATTAGTTTCCAGACGATGCTGTAACACACGCAGACCTGCGTTCAGTTCAGTTGTAAATGTGAACAGCAAAACAGTAAACGCCACATAGTACCAGCTGGTAGTTGTTATAAGCATGGTATCAAAGACCATTCCGGCGAAGTACGGCCAAAATACGTCCAAACTCCAGGGTAGCCATAACTGTTGAACAATAATTAATAATACTTTATTAATTCTTTGTAATTGTCATCTAGGTAATTTTGCTTTCTCGTTAAAGATCAGTGGATAATTTGAAATTACAATTAATTTTTCATATTAACCGCAAATCAAAAGGACATTTATATTTAAAAAAAAAAAAGGTATCAAGGCAACATATTTTTATTCTCAAGATTATCGTACTTAGGTTACTTTGTTGTACTGGGATTGTTTAATAAACATTGAATACAGGGAAGGGAATAGCTAAGGGTTAGCAATCTGGACTCCCACACGGTGATCCCGGGTTCAAGTCCAGCTGTGCTGCCCTTAGATTTTTTTAAGCTCACTGTCCGGTGATGGACATTGTTGTCAGTAGCGAGAGAACTGTATCGGGAGGCCAGCAGTGCACTGAGTAGGCTCCGACGCCAATGTCCGTAGATGTTAACGCGCCTTAAATTAAAAAAAAAAAACTTGAATTGTGATTCTAAACAGTTCAAAACGAAAAGATTTCTGGAAGCTCCTAAGAGAGTATTGTTTATGGCTGTAAGTGAAAGTAATTTAGACAAATTTTGGAAATTGAGAGTTTACTGGTAATACATATGCTGAGATTCACTGAGTATCAAAAAAACAACGCAAAATTGCAGGTAACTCAAACTTGATATTGCATTTAGATAAGGCGAAGTTTAAGTTCCGGATGTGTAACTTACTGTGTAATATTTTACCCCAGTTTTTCCTGAATTTCCCGAAAACTCAAACGATTTTCACATTCTCTTTCTTAGTAAGAGGAAGTATTGTAATCGTGTCAAATTTTCGATATCAAGTTTTCACTGGAAATATCCGTTTTGAGGTCCCCTGAGTCCCAAAAAAGTGGTTTTTAGCAAGTGGTATATATATATATATATATATATGTGTGTGTGTGTGTGTGTGTGTGTGTGTGTATGTATGTATATGAACAATAGCTCAAAAACAAAAACCCGTAGAAAGTTGAAACTTGATATTCCGTTAGCAGTATCTCCAGCGGGCATCTCTCAAATTTCTCTCAACGGAAGTATCACTTTACGAGTTGATTTTTTACTTTTTTGCGATTTCTCAAAAATGGCTCGCGACGATTTTCTTTAAACTTGTAACGATCAACCACACATACCAATGAGCTACAACTTTTATTTGAACATTTCTCCAGGGTAATGCATTTGGGCACCTTTGTGGTGGGTGTGTTAGGTTTCGCAGCTAAAGTTGCTATTTGCAGTTTGATTATACACAATCTATCATCTAAATAAAGTTAATGTAGAATTAATATATTGTTGAAATTCGCGAGTTTGAAAAAATCGATGCAGCGGCGGAAGGCTCGTTTATTTACCACATTTAGCTAAAGTAGTTTTTATTTCTTTTTCACCGCAATTTTCTCAAAAATGGCTCCGACGATTTTCCTGATACTTCGTATATAATGTAAACATGCAATTATAATACAATACAATTATTGCATGCAAAGATCTATAACTTTTATTTAAAATATTTCTCTGGGAAAATTCATTCAAGGGCACTTTTAGGGGAGGGGTGGGTTAAGTTTTTCTCTAAAGTGCTATGACAGTTGATTATACAATTCTATCATCCAAACAAATTATTAGAAATAAATAGATGGCAAAATTCCGAGTTTTAATAAATTTAGTAAACCGGAAGTGCGCTTTTACCGAACAGTTTTTTCAGTTTTCGACGAATTTCGTTAAATTTGGCACACAAACTATAACATTTGTCAATTATAATTTTGAGAGTAGGAGTAAGAGAAAGTTGTGTGAGTGTTTCACACCAGATTTTTTTTCTAACTTGACGTACTATAGTAATTAAATACTAGTTATTAGTCTATCAATTTTATTTGAAACATTTTTCTGGCTTAATGTTTTTTTTTTATATTTCTGGGATGCTGCATCATTGAGATTTCCTCGATGGAAAACTTTTGTTACGAATTACTGTTCATCCACATTTATAATAATATTAATGCATATTCAATAGATTGCTACAAAAATCGATGAAGTCCGGTTAATTGAAATTATATCAATTTTCTGAGATTTAAAGGTTTGCAAGGATTTTATTTAAATTAGAAATGCTGATTGCATTTATATAAATATAAACCAATGTCTTATATTGGAAATTCTGGAACATTATGTTCACTTACGCCTAAACTAGGTACTTCTAAGCACGCACAATACTTCTGTGGAAATTTCAAAATATTTTTATTTGTTTTATAAACATTATTTAGATTGGATAACTTTTTATCAAAAGAGAAATTAGTCTATAAAGATAATGTACATATGTCATTCATACGAGATTACGGTCAATAATAATAATAATTTATTAATACTCTTTAAGAATATAATATTTTCACGGGAGATTGAAAAAATGTTTCTCACCGAAGAAACCATCAACGGCATGTATCCTCGCGGAGATCAACTGCAGAGGAAAAATTGTTTTTGGTGTTGTGGACATGACGAGATGAAATTGGAGGGGATCGAAGAAGTAATGAGAGAATAGGCTGGCATTCTGCATTTTAGAGTAGAAATTTCAGTTAACAAAGGAGCTAAGAACTAGTTCTCAGTAACGCACGTTTCTAGCATGATCAACCAACGCCGCTCAACGTATATGCGAGAGACTCAGCCGCGCTCAAGGAGGTCCCGCCCCGTCACTGATATAAACAAAAAAGTAGAAAAGATAAGAATAAAACAATAAATAATAATTATAACGAACAAGATCCAAACCCAGTGAGATGAGGATATGACTAAGGGAGAATAGAAACCCAGCACTTCAACGGTCTTACCTGAAACGGTAGGTGTGGTTTAACATAGTCTGTCTGGTAATCAGCAATCATGCCGGTGACGAATGAAAATGGTGGTAACCATGTTAGTACTTTTGTGAATATTAATATAAATTTAGAATGACTAGTTCGTGGACGTAGTTCTATATGTTTTTCCGCTTCATCGTTGGTAAATTCCAGGTTGAATTTATCCAATCTGAAACAAATAATTCATATATATATATATACATATATATACTATGAGGCTTCAGCCTTCGGCACTCAAGCCCTCACCCCTCTTAACATTCTCAAGAAAATTTTGCGTCAAATGTTGCAAACCGCTAAAAAATCCGTCTGATTGTAATAGGATTAGATTCTAATAACTATAGCTGCCTAAAGCTTCACTTGGCAGCTTAGCGAGTGGTCGCAATTAACAAATCACATAATATGAATTTATAAATGAGAAATTTTTGTAGGTGTTGCACATTAATAACTAATTTGTGGTTAAATATTATTTGGCTGCACATTCTTGCATGGTATGCCAGTTATGCCCAATCTTCCGCACGGGAATTCTCCCCTTAACATTCTCTAGAAAACCCTTCACCCGTCTTAACATTCTCAAGAAAATTCTGGGTCAATTGGTCCAAACAGCTCGTAAATCGTCCTGCTGAATTTGCAATATGAACGCATTTTACGTTGCTTCGCACCCTGGCACCCAACCCCTCACACTGTTAACATTCTTGAGACAATTCTGTGTCAAATGGTGAAAATCCATTAGCATTTGCAATATTAAACACAAAATAGTGACACGAATTAGCGTATTTTTTTATCGCTCAACCCATCCTCCTCTTAACATTCCACAGAAAATTTTGTGTCAAATGGTGCAAGCCGCTTGAAGATCCGTCTAGTGAAATTTGCGATATTAGCACAAAAAAAAACGTGACCGTTAACGGAACAATAACATACACTTTTTTTAATATGTTATATATATATATATATATATATAATATATTTGTCAATGAGTTATCTGGGTTTCATTGTTAAGTATTTCTCATCTAAAAAAGCTTCGTTTCGATAAGTATATGCAACAGACTCAGGCAAGTATTAGGCCCCCACGGCTACACGACATTAGCAATACTGGTTATGATTCGAATGGAATATTGATATCAACCTTCCAGAAAGTCACCGAGGGAGAGTCACATAAAAGTATTCAAGTATACAGTTAGGAATGGCTCGAGATTAGAGCAAACGGAGAATTTCTCAATTTTAGCTTTGATTAAAATTCATTCTTCAAACTGGAAAATTTAGCCATGAATTTTACGTTCCTTAAAAACGGTTGTCGTTAGTCGAAAAACAAAATAAAATAAAACAATCCGCCTTTGGTTTTAGAAATAAAATTGTTACCTGGCAAACAGTTCCTTAATTCTCTTCTGATTTATTAATATATTCGATGCTTTAGACATATTGTTAATGTATATCATTATAAGTCCCAAAGTTTGTACAAAATCTAATAAATTTTGCCCACCTTTGATTAAATCTATAACTGGAAAATATGTAATTATAAATATTAACTACAAATATAAGTTACATAAGAGGGGCGTTCAATAAGTTATCTAACTAATGACAATGTTCTGTCATTGATAGAGAGTTGAGCTTAGTCTATGCAGGTTGAAGACGTGTTTTGAAGCAACACATTCAGTTACACCTCAGTGTGTAGTAAGCTATGAAGTTGAGAGGATGGCAGGGGAAACCACGTGGGTCTACTAAGACTGTGAGGGATTTAGAGCTTTGTTCCGTGATTCATCCACCGTGAAGTACACTTCTTCGATTTCGAAATCGGAAGAAATCTAAAGGATGGGTCTGCAATGCTAGATAACATCTGACTAACGTTTTTCCGTCGTAGCATGCTTATTTCTGTTGTTTCTGACGGTTTCGTATCCCATCTTTAGAATAAGGCTATCAAGTTCGATTAGACAGTTGACTTCTTCTTTATGTTCACTTACCACACTGTTGGCTGGATCAGGAGGTTATAATGCTTGCAACAGTAAGTATAACTAAAAGGAATGACTAATTATAAGACTGATTACGTATATTGAAAAGCAATAAGTTCGAATTAGTCATCAAATTTCGTTTTCATATTCAGATAGATAACTTATTGAAAACTCCTCGCTAAAAATCACTAAAAAATATAGTAGAGCTATATAGTCAAAACGGCCTATAATTAGTGTATATTAATTTTTATTTCACTTTCTGTATACATTAGATTATAGAAATTTAAATAAAGATTAGGAATGTGTATCGAGCAGAAAATATCGATTTAATCTGATTGAGATATATTGCAAACCTCAGATCAGATTCTATATTAGTTGTATAGTTCTACTGCCTTTAGGATATAGCCTTCTATATAATTCCTTAATTAGGCTCCCACGGCTACACGACATTGGCAATACTGGTTATGATTCGAATGGAATATTGATAACAACCTTCCAGAAAGGCTGTCACCGAGGGAGAGTCAGACCGTATTCTCCCATAAACAAAAGTTTACATCATGTTTAAAATCTCGTGTTAGTGTTCGTAAATTCAACGTCAGAACATTGTTAACAGAAGATCGTTTAGTAGTGTTGGAACAAGCATTACAAAAAACAGACTTAGATATTCTTGTTGTGTCCGAGATAAGAAGAGCTACTGAAAACATTATTATTAAGAAAAGTGGTTATATTTCTTACAATTATGGTATTAGTAAGGGCATAAATAGTGAATTTGTAAATAAAAAAGGATTTGAGGAAAAATATCAAATATTTTAAACAGAATGGTAGTGTTGGGTATTAATTTAGGTAGCAATGGATTACTAAATGTTATCAGGTTTACGCACTAACATCTTGTTTATTGGAAGAAGAAGTAGTAAATTTTTATAAAGAGTTAGAAGAAACAAGTATGGAAGTGAAAAAGAAAACACAAAGCAAATTAATAGTATTGGGAGAGTTTAATAGTCAGGTGGGGAAGAAGGAGGAAAATCAGGTGCTGGGAATTTAGGGTTTGGTTAGAAGAAATCAAAGATGCTGCCAACAGCAACAACTGAGAATAGTAATTTCTTAAGAAAAGAAGAGGAAGAAGGTGGACACATGGTAAATACAACAACGAAATCGACTTTATACTCACAAAGAATAGGGATATTATTCAGAGCCGTGAAGTTTGGTCTAATTTCAAATTTCACTCAGACCATAGACCGGTGTTTGTAAGTTAAAGGTAGATAAAACAATCCCATTCCTTACTAAAAATATGGTGGAAATACAAAAACTGAAAAATATGGATGAAAAGAAATTTAATGAGACGTAGCAAATTATCTCGATAAGAAAATTATCACTGTAGACATGGATGTACAAACAATGTATGATATTATCGAAAATTGTATAAAATTATCAATTATCAATCAACCTAAAAATAAGAAGGTGGAATATTCTAAGCTCTCTGAAGAAAAAGGAATTAATCAAGAAAAGAGAACAAATAAGGAGAAAAAAATGAAAAGTAAAGAAGAGAGAATAATAGAGATTAACCAACATTATAAATCAACTAGATTTCATATAAGACAAGATATTCAGAAGTGGAATAATATTACGAGAAGAGAATTTTAGAAGATACTAAAAAAGTTAGTAAATCCTTATTTCCAAATAATAAATGGATATCAGAGACATTTTCCGTGGTAGCCTGCTTCATTTTGTGGTCATCGACCGGTTTCGGGCGTTCGCCCATCTTCAGGATGCGTTTTTCAGACAGTGTGCCAACACAGACTCGTACAGAGACTTAGTTTCACACTAACTGAGGTGTATGTTTAAAATACTAAACTCATGTTTAGTTTAAAATACTAAACTGCGGAACCAACCACCACAACAAATAAATGGATAACCAGAATAAAAAATAAAAATGACAACATCGAGCAGAATTATTGGACCGAAACAGCATTATTTTTTTAAGAATTTTAGGCACACTTGAGTTCGCTGATGGCTAAGCCATATGACAACATAGGTACATTTGGGCACATCGGATCCCTGTTTAAGATTATACTCTGAAAGGAACTAATATGTTGCCTGAGAAAGGGGATTAACTGTGAAGAAGACATTACGGTGGAAACATTTTTGGAAAAAGAAGTTGAGTTTTCATGAATTGAAAACAAAAGTCAGTAAATTGGTTCTTCCAATCCGTTAAAAGGATTTTAAATATGAAGTATAAATATGAGAAAATTTTGAATAAGATGTTCAGTAAGACGTCAAATAGAATATAAATTTGGAACAATGAGATACGAATTTCTATAAGAGTAATTAATTTTTAATAAAAGGAGGAACTTTAATTCCCAAAACATAAACAAAGCAAATTCTAAATAATATTTTTATACTATGGAATTTATATAAATACAGTTCGTGGACTCACCAGAAGCCATTCCAACATAGTTCACCATAAACATGTGATATATTGCAAGTAAAATGGACATTGCATCATTTTTGTTTACAATCAGTCCACTAAATCTAATTTTTCTAAATGCTCGTTCTACAGGCGACAAATTTTCAGTTATCTAAAAAGACATACATATAATAAGCTTAGTATAAAGACAAAAACCTATCAATGAAAGAATACTTTATATGAATTTAAACTTTCAGTATCATAAGTTGGCAACTCTGCGATCAGTTAAAACAGCTGCTTGACAATTCATTTAATATACATACATACATACATACATACTCATTTAATATACATAACCTCTCTGATTCATTCAACAATATCAAGTACTCTAAGCACATTAGAAGAACAGAGTTCAGTGATACATTTTTAATGAGGTGAAATCAACTGAATTTTTTTTCTCGAATGCTTAAGCAATCTTTCCAACTTTGATAAATGAGTTGATCAACATTGACGAAAATTATATGTCTAATTTGCAACTGACAGGTGAATTGATGAACAGAAAAAAAGGTGAAAATTCAATTCACTAAAGTGGAAGTTCTATGTAAGAGATGTTGACAGACATGTTCCTATAGTTCTCCCTATCCTTAAGGATACTCTGGTGAAAATACACTCCCTACAAGGAAATGTGTATTTTCGGTGAAAAAACCGTATATCATAAAAATTGTTACGATCGCAGTAGTTCGTGTTGGAGCAGTAGCAGAAATATGATTTCTTTATCTGAGGGAATCCTTTAGTGCCACGTTGCTGATCTGGTTTCTGATCTAAAGATACTTTATCCAGATATTGGACAATTTATTGCCTAAACAGCGCGAGTCTATGATTATTTTATAGTCGGCGAACACAATTAATTATTTATGTTGATAATCTCCATGAAATGATTGTAGTAATCCTTAATGCATCCAGCATAAAATCGAGATCATTGTCTGGAAAGTAAAAGCCAGGCATCATGAACTTGGGCATGCTAGTTATTATTAATTATGACAG
>JAAEAF010013776.1:0-31916 GCA_011037195.1 Triatoma infestans | reverse complement strand
TTAAGGTCATTCCTCACACCTAACTGTATTACAAGTATACCACCAAACTAGTATAAAAGACATCTATGCATACACACACACACACACACACACACACACACACATATGTATATGTATGCTCTTAATATGTATGCTCAAAAAAAAAAAAAATTTGCATGTACATGCACTTTTGTTAAATTCTAACCTGTGGAACTAAATTTTCTTCTTCTTTCCCCGATTAAAGTACAAAGTTATGCATGATATATTTAAAATCTCCTACCGTGCCCTATTAAAAATACCTTTACAAAAGCCACTACATCTCTCTCAACATATTCTTAATGTAATTTAAATATAAATTAATATCATTTAAAATAAGCATGATAAATAATAACGCATAAATTTGATTTCCTTTATTACTAATTTAAAATCATCTCCAATTTGCTGTTTGTTACCACCTTCTTACATATCAATTTACTTACATGTTCTCTTATATTAACCCTGCTTCTTTTTCACATTTATTTCTTACTTGTACAAACTTTTCACTGTCCATAAACTTTGCATTGCCTTTCTTTAAAATTCATCCATTAATTGCCTTTCCTTAAAATTTATCTAATCTTATTAGTACAGTTTACTCCTGAAATAACTTATCCCTCCCCCAATGAAAATGACTTGATAAAACACTGAGCATGCTTAACAACCGTCTTAAAATTTAGTTATAAAGTATTCTTCAAAACATGCTATTTATTACACACTATTTCCCAATGCCTAATCACAATTTATAATAATTTCACTTTGTCTGAAACACACACATGTAGTAACATAACCTTATAACCTTCCCACATACATACAACCAACAAGTGTGAGTCTACAGAAACATTTCGTTGAAGTGAACTCTCTACACGAACTTGATGAATTTGCTCTGACGATGGATGAATATCCGAAACCGGTCAGGAACATAACTAATATGCATGCTACGACGGATAAAATGCCGGATGTTATCCAGCATTTTATCCAGTATTGCGGACCCAGCCACATTTTCAACAATAAATATATTAACTCAACTTATTAAAATTTGAGAAGTTAAAACTTGATTTGTTTACATATTTTATAATCTCTTCAGTTAAATAATGTAGATTGTAGATTGTTGTAGGGGATTATTGCACTCCGACCTAAAAGATCTATTTATTGTGCCTCCCGGAGCCTTCTCCAATGCACAGCCGGCCTCCAAGCAATGTTCTCTAGCTGCAGACAACACTGCCCATCACCGGACAGTGTAGAGGCTCCTAGGAAAAGAAAATCTAAGGTCAGCATGCTGGATTCGAATCTAGGATCTCCACGTTGCTAGTCCAGCGCGCTACCACTGAGCTAATCCCTTCCTTCTCCCTTGGCTTTCGCCAGTTAAGTAGGGACGGAGACTGTAGTTTGTGTACTGTGTTGATCCTTGTCTGCAAAGTGTAGAGTGTATTCTGTACTATTCTGACGAAGTGCATGGAGTATTGAGCTGTGGTAACCTGTGGGGGACCCCAAGTAACTGCCTGCAGCAGATACCCCTTGCGGGCATAAATTATGTAACTTATTATTTAGATGATTTTTTTTATTATTTTTGATATATTTTATTAAATATTTGATATATTTTATTTGTATATTAATATGATATATTTTATTATTTTTTTATTTAAATACAGATTCCAAATATTCAAATAAACTAATTGTTTTTTTTTCTCTTCAGTTGATGATAGGAAATATGACTATAATAGAGAGCGTGATAACGATACTCCAGATACAATTGTCAGTTCGTCAAGTCCAGAGTGTATAATGCCAGAAATGCCTAGCATGTTTCCAGGTTTGTCCAGTTTAATAGAATTTTTATTGTGAATTTGCCATTATATTATTATTATAAAAAAAATGTTTACCTAATTTGTTTTCGTCTCCTTAGGTTTACAATTTGTTGATTCGGATACTGAAGAGGAAAAGGTGAAACTTTCTAGATTTTCTCCAGATATTCCTTATATATCACCGTTAATAGTACGGCCAAAACCGATACGCTACTACACTGATATGGTAGGTTTTGATAATTTTTAATTGTATTCATTTTGAAAAGTTTTCTGTTTTACATTTTTGTAAAATTTTATTTTTATAGTAGATTAACATATTTTTTTTGTTTGCCTCATAATTTTTAGGACAAAGAAAATGAAGGACCTAACGCAAAGAAGCATTGTGAAAATGTTACCGTTACGCTGACACTTAATTCACCAGTTGATGACGTTATGATTGTGCTAAGAAATTTAGCGAATGTATTAAGAATTCCGGTGCCAGTACATTATAGTATAACAGAAAGGAATATATCATCCAATCATAAATTAGGTGTATTTAAAATTAAAGGAAAAGATGGTAAGGAAGGAGGTGAGTGTTGTATGTAACTTCAGCTATAGCATTTGTTTCATTATTTCACTCTATTATTGGCCTTCTTATGTTCTTTTTTTCCTTCATTCCAGCACAAATAGACATACAGTCTATATTAAATGGGGCCGCTAAATTCTGTCGCCATTGTGATGTAGTTATTATAAATAATTTAATGCGTAAAAAAGCGTCAGAAATGCCTTTAGTCGCAAAACAGGGTGAAGAAGATCTGTATTTTTGTAGTTCTACATGTTATATGCAATTAGCGCTTGCACATCCACAACAAATACATAATGATAAGGTATGTTCAGTTTTGTTTTATGAGAAAAACTTGGTTTATGAAATTTTTAAAATCCGGTTCCGATCTGATAGTAGTTTTTTTTCACTTTCTTCTATTCCTAGTACCAGGAAATAGGTATTGCGATCGTGCCAGATTTTCGAAATTGAGTTGCGTGCGTGTGCGCGCGTTTTCACAGAATATCTCTAAAACGAAAAGTCGTATAAAGCTCAAACTTGGATTCCGTTTAGCCACTACCACCGCATTATGCTAAGTGTCCAAGTCGCGAGACTATTTTGTCACAAGTGGATAGGGGTCTGAGAGTTCTCGGAGACAAGCCCGCTCAGGTCTCCGAGAGCGCAACTGTCACAAGTGGACATGTTCATTTCTGCTCTCGTGACTCAGTCTTCAGAATTCTGTCAGTGTTTGAAGATTTTCTCAGAGACTTGATTTCATTCTTGTGTGTATTTTTCATTTTTATTTCGGAATTGTATTTTTATTTCATTTTTATTTGTATTTTGGTTAATTCTTTTTTAACCTTCCAATAGGCGCGCATATAAATGGGACGTGAAAAGGCACAGGATATCTGAGAGATACATCAAGTAATTTCAAGCGATGATGTTCAGTTAATTTCAGATTTTGCCAAATACAGGTGTATGTTAAAAAATAGAAAACGCACCTTATGAATTTCGATTTTTATTTTGTAAATAAAACACAAAAAAATGAAAGTAGAAAAAAAAATATTTTTTTCTGTTCAATTTTACTCTCACAGTTTAAGTTTAAATACGTAAACAAAAAACCACTCTGAACATAATTTTGTAACCAAACTATTTTGTACAGGCGACTGCCTAAAACAATTATTAAAAAAAAACTAAACCTCCCGCTTTTTCGCAGTCTTATACGCAATTATAAAAGCTATGGCCTGGCGCGAACCCATGAGGAAAGATAAGATAAAAATAAACAAACTGCGATCAGATCACACAAGTGACTGCGAGTTGCCTCTTAAGTGGACCCGAAATGTTCCTGGCCTCGAGACTGCAGTGACTGTCGAGTCTCAGAAAACTGTCTCAAATGGACAACCCTCTGAGACTGATCTCGAGACTTTGTCACAAGTGGACACTTAGCATCAGACACAAGATTTCAGGCAAACATCAACCGGAAGTGCGAGTTAATTAACTGAATTGTTTTTTTAGTTTTTCGTTATTTTCTCGAAAACGGTTCCGTTTTTCCTTAAACTTTGCATACTATCTACACACATAAATACCTAACGCTTTTATAGTGATCATTTCCCTGGAGAAATTGATTTTGGGGGTTCTGGGGGAAGAGTAGCATTATGCTTTCCTCTAAAGTACCACTTCAGTACAATATATGGTTTTACCACCCCATAGTATTAATACGCATTAGAAGCATTGATAGAATTCCAAATTTGAAGAAAATCGGCGAATCGGAAGTACTTTTACAGAATGTTTTTGAGTTTTTAAGACTTTTCTCGAAAACTTCACAACGATTTTCTTTAAACTTAGAACCTTGCTGCGTAGATAGAAACGTATAACTTTTATTTGAAACATTTTTCTAAACAAATTATTTTAGAGGGGTATTGAAGGCCTATCACGTAGTTTAAATGATAATTTACACAAGCTTTCTTGGTTTTGGATGAGCGCTAGGTACTTCAGAGAATATGGCGCTCCTGCGTGTATCCCAGGCTAACAAGACTTACATCATTGACAACCCAATAATTACCCAGAACTCAGTACAGCCTACAGAGATGGTGTGCAACTATTTGGGTTTAGCGAATCACTGGCGAATCTAGTTCACCATTACAAACATTTACACATTGTACAGTTATTCCTTAAGAAAGTTACATAGGGAAGCCACAATAGGACTTTTAGGTCGCGTGGCAATTATCCTACAGCCATCCAATGGCATATATCTACGTCTAACATCTAATGCCCCTGAGGAAAAACAATAAAAAAACATTCGATATTATCTAAAAGAAAGTGTTTAGGCAATCAGTATCAGGTCGAGAATCGCATAAGTACGCCTGAATGCATAAAGGAAATTAAAAATGTTGAAAAATTGAGAAAAGTTTTGGATTAAAGTTGGTCATTTGTAACTTGAAAATTGCAAGTAATGGAAATATAGGTTATTTGAGTTTATGCCCTATTAGCCTGCAACTTATTCTTCCTCAGAACACGTTTAATTATTTCTACCCCTTTCCTGAGGTACATAGTCAAATAGTATGGAAATGTTATAACCGTTTCCATTCATTATGGATTTAATATGAAGGCCTGTAAGTGTTTTCAAATTTTGACCAGCCTGTAGTATCTGACTATTCAAAGCTATAAATAGCTATATAGCTATTTATAGATTTTTATGCCCGCCTGCATCATTATTTAAAATTACGATTAGATCTACCTTCAGAAATCTACCTTAATTGATAATCATTAAATGACCCGTATTACTATTACAGGTAGCCACAGTTATTGACCATCGTGGTGATGTTCCAGCTAAGAAACTAAGATTAGATACTCCTGAAGCTAATTTACAGAGGCATGAAATTAAAAAAGAGGTTAGTATACCTATAATTTTTTTATTGTAAGAGGAAGTGTTGTAATCGTGTCGAACTTTCGATATCCAGTTTTCACCGGAAAAACACGTTTTGAGGTCCCCTGAGTCCAAATAAGTGGATTTTAGGAATTGGTCTCTCTTTTTTTTTCTTTTCAGTTTTTTACGATTGTCTTAAACTTCGCACACAGACATACAGATATATATATATATATATATATATATAGGAAGAGAGGGCTATTGCTATTATTCGAAACGTTTTCTAAGAAATTAGATTTTTGGATGGCTCTGGATGAGTGGTGCCTCTGGCTTGCCTATCCTGTGTGCGGTTCCACTGAGTAATTCAGAGGAAAATTAAAAAGAAAAAAAAGAAGCATATTTTGATGTCACAAATACAACTTTGCAGGATCAGTTGTTCAATTTTAGCGATTGTTGTGGATGTCTGTGTTTGTGTAAGACAGGAAGAATCCCCACCACTTAGGTACTGGTGGCATGAGAGAAGGGACGATTGTGCCTTTTGAATGAGAATAGTACTACAGTCAAGAGAAGAGTGAAATTGTGATTTGTGTTGTATGTCACCTTACTTTTAATGAGAAATTATTTATTAGATCTTGCATTGCCCATGTAAATGGATCGATATCTAATTAAACGTCTCATTAAATAGATTGAATACATTGTATATTTTATTGATGTTTAACATAATTACAAAACCTTATCAGAGACGTTCTTTTTGTTACGTTTGCTAATCCCTATCAAGCTATGATTTTGTTGACCATTGAGGTCCATAACACGATTTTCTCGAATTTTCGAAATTACATCTAAAAATTTACTATATACTTGATGTACAAAACCTCTCACTTCTATTTGAAACTTTTGTCCGACAAAAAATTATTTTTAAAATATTCTAAGGAATATGTAATTCCTATTAGTGTTCCCCTTTAATGTTCGGTACAACTGTAATCAAACGGGAGAGAAAAGGACAAAAGATTTAGTGAAAATTCCGATTTTTAAATAAAAAAAGTTCGTTAGAACCTGAGAATGGCTTTATGAAAAAGTGCGGTGAGTATTTCACACTAATTTCTTTTTTTGACTTTCTTTTATTTGTAGATCTGTGATGTATCACCCTATATGGGCACAAGAGGTGCTGGCAGAAGAGATAGTAAAATCGCTGATAAAACACAGCAACCTTTAATTAAAAAATCACCATCCAGATATCGTGTATGGAATTCTACATCAATTCCACCGCCAATTGGGCGTCATAAAAAACCAACTGACAAGGAGATGACTGAGGTATGTATCTTTATTTTGTTCGTTCTGTATATTAATATACCCTAGTATCCAATAATTTTGACCTGTATTTCATTTCATTTCAGTTACTATTTAAATGTGGCATTACTGTGATGCCAGCAAAAATGCCTGAAGATACACGATCTTGTTTACTTTGTCATCAAATTGGAGACGGTGTTACTGACGGTCCAGCAAGGTAATTGAGGAAATATATATTGCATTGATTCTATTTCGATCTATATTTCTCAATCCTGATTGAAAATATATTTAAACCGTTTTTCTCTGGTGATGCTGAAGAGTAGAGAGAGATTAAAGCTGGGTGCTTTATTAAAAATTGCCAGAAAGGGGGAGTATAATGTATCGGTCTAGCCACTTCAAGGATTTGATGTTGCCGCGGTATCCTCTTTTGACAAGACGCTGATACTCCAGTATGCATAGAGTACATACAAGCAAACCCACTATGAAAATTTAAGCTCACCATCATTGAGGTCTCTTGTAATTCACAGACAATATTATTATACTCTGTATATAGCCAGACGTCTCAAATATATTGTCTAGTTCGTACTAAATTTTGCTTTATGACCATTTCTTCTACATAACTGTACCATCACGCTAGTTCAAAACTGTGTCTATGTTCATTGTAAAGTTATCCTAAAAACTCTTCTTATATCTCAAAGAAAGAATTTCTGCGTAAAAAACTTTTTTTTTTCATTTTGTATCTTCTTCGAAATCTTCTTAATTCTACTTTATAAAAAAATGTTTCCAGATTTCTTAAATTTTCATTTGTTTGTATTTGCATTCAAAGGTAGGTTTCACGATCATTAGACATAAGATTTCACGATCGTACAAGTTGTTGTCAGCTTTAAAATTTAAATTTATTCCGTGGAAATTGTATTTTGTTGGGTTAGAACATAATAGAGCATAATTCTTTGGCCTTTACTGACTGAATAAACTGATTTTTCTCTGTGTAAATCTGCGTTATCAAACTGTTTTTCAAGACAGTGATAGGTGAATGCCCGAAACCGGTTGAGGACCACAAAAAGAAGCCGGTATTATGGAAAATATCTCGTGTGTATTTTGTTGTCTTGAACTTTCATGAACGATAAGTTAGTGTTTGTTTTGAAGCAGCAGCTAACCCAGTCTTATAAAAATATCTACTTTCTCGGTCTCCCTCTACTCGGAACAATATATACACAGGACATGCACAGATAGTCTCTGGAAATACAAAGGTTTAGCATGCCCACAGGCTATTATTTGTTCCCAACCACATAAACACTCATACAAATTTTACACACATTCGCACTCACATGCGTGTACACTGGATACTTTTCAGGCATCTGAAAAGCTGTGTGCCTAGCTCAGTTCTAATGCTTTCGCCATTGCTACGAAGAGCGATCCGGCTTCGATAACACTGGGGGCTCCATTTAATTTAAATCAACCATTTTCAAAGTTGGCGCATTTCTAAGGCCGATTTTGAAATCTAAAGTATCTCTTATAACAGTCCTATACTAAACTCCCACGGGGTGTTCCTTGATAGTAAAAAAATGTGACAAGGGAGTACAGTGGACTCAGCTGTGGCCTGAGTGCAGCAGTCTTATCTTCAGCTAGAAAGGACCCCTCACCAGAATAGTGGTACAGAAAAATTTAAACATACGCAAGAAAACCAGATACTTCCAGAAGCTAGAATGTAACGAATTTTTCTTTTCTTGCCACTTTCTCTAAATTTCTGCACTACTACCGTTTCCTGATCTAACAACATTAAATCCAATAGAATATCCTGTTCTAACTCTGTGGTAATACTATATTACCAGCCTCTGATGCATTCTTGAGAAATGCTATTTTAATTTTAATACATGTCTCATTATTTCTGTTCATCGTCAATTATAAACAAAAAAATTACAATAAAATGTATGAATCTTTTGTTTACAGGTTATTGAATTTCGATGTAAATAAATGGGTACATTTAAATTGTGCATTATGGTCTGATGAAGTGTACGAAACAGAAAATGGCAGTCTAGTGAATGTAGAAGTAGCTTTACAAAGTGGATTATCTGTATTATGTTCATATTGTAATACGGCTGGAGCAACATTAAAATGTTATAAAATGAGATGTTCCTTAGTCTATCACTTACCGTGTGCTGTAAAAGATCAGTGTGTATTCTATAAAAATAAGGTAATTTTTAATTTATTTATTCAATTATCAATGAGACGACATAATAATAATAATAATAATAATTATTATTATTATTATTTGTAGTTGGTTCCGCTGAGCTGGAAAGCATCAGAGATATTTTCCATGATAGCCTGCTTCTTTTTGTGGACATCGACCGGTTTCGGGCATTCCCCCATCTTCAGGATGTTTTTGTCAGTGTAATAACATAGACTTGCACAGAGCAATTACAGTTGATACACTTTATAGTTGACTTATTTGCTCTGTGCAAGTCTATATTATTACACTGTTTGACAAAAACATCCTGATGATGGTGAATGCCCGAAACCGACCGATGACCCCAAAAAGAAGCAGGCTATTACGGAAAAGCTCTTCTGAAATTATTATTTTTGTTATTATTATATAGTTTTTCATCCAATATTTCTGAGGAATTACTATTATTAACTCTAAAATGAAAGTAAAATAGTGAATCACCTCGTTGATGTTGTTAATGAACTAAATCCAATTCAACTAACTTATGTAATTTACCGGAAACTCCATTTTGAAATTTAATCCTAATTCCAGGAATAGTCTTTGAAATTATTTATACGCTGATAATTATAGCTGAATTTCCTTAGCTTTATAAATGAGTCGTTTATTTTGAGAAAGACTTCAAGTCCATTTGTTTTTAAATCGAGATATTTAGGTTTGTAAGTATTGATTATGGCTGTATAACATGGTAATGTATTATTTTGATTAGAAAAAAGCGTCATTTATTAACTAATTAGGCTTCTTCTTCTTTAATGGCGCTACAACTCATAAGAGTCTTGGCCTCCTCAAGGCGGGTCCGCCAGACGTCTCTTCCTGCACGCCGCCCTCCAATTACGGATAATTGTCTGTACATCTCCCGCCACTTAATCCTGCCATCTCAGCCTCGGTTTGCCTACCCGCCTGGGACCTTGTACAGTGCCCTCCAAAGTTTTCCTCGGGATGTCTTCACTACACATCCTCGCCACGTGCCCTTTCCACCGCAGTCTTCCAAGTTTTATGACCTTAGAAATATCCGGCTCCACAAAGCGTAAACTTCTCGATTATGCCTAATTCTCCAGTTCTGCCCATCTCGTATAGAACCATAGATTCCACGAAGCATCTTCCGTTCATATACCGCCAGGGCTCGTTCATCTGTTTTCGTCATGGTCCAAGCTTCGGAGCCATAAATCAGCACTGGCCGAATGAGTGTCTTGTACAGCAGTGACTTTGTGCTCCGAGATATGAGTTTACTTTTCAGGTGTTTTGCTAGGCCGAAATAACACTTTTTCGCAGCCAAAATTCTTTTTTTAATTTCTAGGCTTCCCTGGTTTTCGCTGTTTACCAAAGATCCGAGATAGGTAGATTCATTAACCCTCTCAAACCTATAATGCGCGATAGTCAGGTGCTGCTCTTGGGTAGAAGGGCCACATCTCGTGCGCATATGCTTGGTCTTTTGTTCATTAAGAACCAGGCCAAGCCGTCTTGCTGCTGCTTCTAGCAACAGAAACGCTTCTCTCATGTAGTTCATCGATCTTGCCATAATATCTATGTCGTCAGGGTATGCAAGAAGTTGTTATTCAGAAGGGTGTTGCTGGTCTGGGCACCAGAATTCCTCACGGCTTTCTCTAGCGCCAGGAGGCAGGCTAGGGCGTCCCCTTGTCGCAGTCCTTTATTCGGTATAAACTCTTGAGATAGATCCGTCTGTACGCGAACCACACACTCTGCACTTGTCATGGTCATCCTTATGAGACGGACTAGATTAGGAGGTATGCTCATTTCAATCATGGCACTATAAAGCTGCTCTCTGTCAACACTATCATAGGCGGATTGGAAATCTATAAACAGGTGGTGAGTCTTAATATTAGTTTTATCTTAGTTTTCTCAAGTGTCATCCTGAGAGAGATCTGATCTATTGTTGCTTTTTCTTTTTGGAACGCACACTGATATTTGCCGAGCTCCCGTTCTGCCAGCGACAGGAGCCTCTGGAACACCTGCCACTCTCTGTTCTTTCGATAAGGAGGCTTCAAAATATTTTTTTCCATCTGCCCAAAATATCCATTTTATCTGTCAGAAGGTCACCGTTTTCATCTTTACATGCAGTAACTACTGGCTTATAGGATTTAGGCGCCTCATTGATTTTTCGATAGAATTTCCTCACCTCGTTTAGATTTCTGTGTTCCTCGATGGCTTCAAGCTCCTTATTCTCATATCCCGCTTTTTCCTCCTATGCATTCTCTTTTAACTCTTCTTTTCTCACGATATTCCTCAGTTGCAGCTCGAGTATTCCTCTTCTGGAGCATTTTCCTGTAGGATTTATTCTTCGCCGCAGTTATTACTTTACACTCTTCATCAAACCAGGGAGCTCTAGTTAGCATCCTCTGCTGGCCTAGCACTTTCTCCGCCACTGCATCCATTATCTCCTTGCACCTATCCCATTTATAGTCAATACTATTATCTTCTGATAGATCTATATTTATTAGCTTCTCATTTAACCTCTCCTCATAAATCCCTCGCACATCCGGTTCTTTCAGTTTATCAGTGCCATACTTTTTTGTTTGTTCTTTGCCCTCCCCTTCTTGGTTTGAAACTAGCTATTCTAGCTCTGATTCGGTCAATGCTGAGGAAATGGTCAGAATCAATATTAGCGTCTCTATATGATCTAACGTTGATTAGATTCGACCGATGCCTAGCGCTAATCAAGATATGGTCAATTTGGTTTATGACCGTACCGTCTGGGGATTTCCAGGTGCCCTTATGGATCTTTCTCTGAAGAAAGAGTGTGCCACCAATGATTAGGTTCTTAGATGCGGCAAAGTTTACTAATCTTTTGCCATTGTCATTGGTTTCATTATGAAGGCTATTCCGTCCAATAGTTTGGAAGAATACGCTTTCATTACCAACTTTAGCGTTGAAGTCTCCCAGTACAACCTTTATATCAGCTCTGAGGCACGTATCTGCAGTTCTTTCTAGTAGCTCGTAGAACTCATCCTTTTCGATTTCTTCAGTAGGGCGTGGGCGCTAAAGAGGCTATAATTAAAAAATTGTTCTTTTATTTTTAAATAACATATTCGTGGACTTACAGGCTTGAATGCTGTGATTAGCGGTCTTGCGGTTTCCGGACAATGAACCCAGTACCAAAGATATGTTGTTTATCATGACCGCTATAATAGATAGTGTCGCTTTTCTTTTCTATGATTCCCTGTCCCGTCCAACGTATTTCCTGGATGGCTGTTATGTCCAACTTATATTCGTCAATAATACTTAGGAGCATTTGAAGTGCTCCAGATCTATATAGGCTTAAAACATTCCAATATCCAAAACTAATATCCTTTTGATGGCCAAGTCGTTTCCTTGAGATCAATGCGGCTTTTTCATTTTGAGGTTTCGTGATAGGTTGATTTAGGATGTGAGGGTTATCAGCCCTCAGCACCCGAGACCTATGGTAGGTCTGCTACCTTAGGGCCTTCAGACCGCTTTTTAGGAGCGGTAGTCCTAGGGTGTGTACTGCTTGAGTATGTGTAGGCTGTGTTCGTGTAGGTGTACTGTGTACGGTTCTGGCGAGTGTGCATGGTGTACTGAGCTGTGGTAAACCGTTGGGGCGCAACTCCCCAAGTTACTGCATGCTCAGTTATCCACTGTGGGGTAACCAGGTAGGCTTAATAAACATTATTTTTAAAAATAGAACGCTTCTGGTAGTCATAAATGGATTTGAGCCACTTTCAAAATTAATGAAATTACTTTTTTATGAATTTAAAATAATGATAGTTTACAATAGTATTATTATAATAATAACTGCATTTTACCTTTGTATTTAGGTTCTGAGAGTATTCTTGCATTTTTAGACAATGGTCCAATTCAATATTATTTAATATCTTTGGTCTTCCCCGCGCGATAATATATTCAGACTTATAAATTCCTCAACCTTATTCATTTGATGTTTTCAATATTTTCCACGGTCCACTTCTAAAAAAAAGTAAAAATCTAGTGTTATCAGTAATTATTGCGCATATTCTTTCTAGTGACATCAGATTCCTAATTAATGTATAATTGTTATAATTGATAGCTGGATAAAAAAAATGCCTGCTGCGATAAAACCTGCTTTATTGCTGCACAGACCAATAAAGTACGTTTTTCATAAGTAATGAGATGCTTAGCGCTTATCCAGCTTAAGCTACAGTAGTACATCTTTGGTACTAAACTTAAATTAATTACTCCATTATGACGACACTCTGTAGCTGAATGAGCAGAAAAATGCTTAAAATTATATTAATCGACTGCTAATGTTATGAGAAGCTGTTGTACGAGTATGTATGGAACTTAAATTTCAGTTTGTTTGTTTTTTAATCAATCCATTAGCTAGTTAACTTTCTGTTAACAAAATTGAGAGAATCGGTTGTAAATTGTTTGAAAATCAAAAGTTCTCGTAGAATTGTAACCGTTATAAACGTTAACTTCATTTTTTTTTTTTTTTTATGTACTTAGGTCAATATCAAAATCACTGCTCACATTTTATTGTAGGTTTTTTATTATCTTACTGAAAAATGTACATTTCAAATATTAATTTTTTTTTTTTTTTATATCTTTAGACTCTTTATTGTAGTAATCATGTACAGAAGAATGATAAAGAAAATGAATTGACAACATTATCGGTAATGAGACGGGTATATATAAGTAGAGATGAAAACAGACAAGTTGCATCGATCATGCATCACAGTGAACAGACAAATCTGCTTAGAGTTGGTTCTTTAATATTCCTATCTGTTGGCCAGCTGTTACCACATCAACTACAAGCATTCCATACACCAAATTATATTTATCCAATTGGTTATAAAATTGTAAGTTTTTTATAGTTAAATATTTATCTATGTCTTGATGATTTCTAAGTAATTATTGTAACAGAAACATTAAAAAAAACAAAAAAAAAAACAGTTTAAATGAAGAAGTTGAACTGAACATGTTGAAATGCCCCTTAAAAAAATGGGGACACGTAAAAATCCAATTTTGTTTATATACTTTCAAATGGATAAGAGGAAATATTGCTAAGTGAGAGATTTAGAAATTGAATTTTCAAAACCGCAAATATTATATGTTTAGTGGAACTATCGCCAAGTGATTTGTCAATCAGTTTTCCAATATAACTGAATGGTAAATTTTTTTATTTTTATTTTATTTATCTTTTTTTTTTTTTGGTATTAACACGAGGAAATTTGTTGAGTAGAGATGAAAACAGACAAATTTGGGGGGGGGGGCAGTGACAGCTTATTCTCCGTAAAGGACCTTTCAAAATATTCTGTGGTTCCATCATCTATAGAATATTCAAGAAAATTAATGCTTATTGCATATATACCAAGTTTAAAAAAAAAAATTAGAATTAGGCCAGATAATGCGTAAAAGAAAAATTGATTTGTATGATTGATTGTACATGAATGTTCACAATAGAAACTAACATCTACGTCTAGCCTTTAAATTCTCAATTAGTAATATGGATCATTATGAAGAAAGTGTAAAACCATAAAATAAACATAAGTAACTGTCGAATTAATAATCACTCGCTCTAACTAAAGTTTTAGTTGCTAACATTTAAAATGGAGATTTCCTAGTTGATGTGAGCTTCAAATATCATGTAACCATTACTTAAAAAAATTTGATGTGAAACATTTACTCGACTTTCTCTTATTGAGAAATGGCAAATTTTCTTCACATTTACAATTCTCATTAGTGTTTAAAACCGTCGGCATTTGTATGGAGAAAATCACAAAAAACCGAATAACCTATTCAGTAAAGTCTCACTTCCGCTGAACCGATTTTCATCAAACTGAGATTTTGGGCAATTTATATAATTCTAATTAATACTATTTAGTTGACAGGATTGTATAGCACAGAGGTATACATACCCCCACTCCTACCCCAAAAGTGCCCTTATATGAATTTTCCCGGAGAAATGTTTCAAATAAAAGTTGCTGCTCTTTGTATGTGTAGTTGATATACCAAGTTTAAAGAAAATCGTTGGAACCATTTTGAGAAAATCACAAAAAGTGAAAAACCATTCAGTAAAGTGGCACTTCCGGTTGATGAATTTGCCCGAAATCTTCGTGTCTAATGCGGTGGTAGTATCTAAACGGAATACCAAGTTTGAGCTTCCTGTTTCTTTTCATTTTTGAGATATTCTGTTCACATACGGACCATTTTTTAGAAACAATTTTTTTGGACTCTGGGGCCACAAAACGTGAATTTTCAGTGAAAACTCGTTTTCGAAAATCTGGCACGATCGCACTACTTCCTCTGTTATTAATAAGAGAAAGTAAAAAATGGAATTTATTTAATGATACTTAGCTGTTTATATAACCTAACTATTTTGTTTTATGATTTCAGTTGAGAATGTATTGGAGTATGCGCGTCGTAAACAAACGATGTAAATATTTATGTTCAATACATGATATTGAGGGTAAACCAGAATTTCGTATAGTCGTACAAGAGAAAGGTGAACCCGATTTAGAATTAAAGGATACAACGGCAAAAGGTGTATGGCTGAAAGTATTAGAACCATTGGCTGCAATTAGAAGAGCCGATAATTGTGTACAATTGTTTTCTAAATATATTACTGGTGAAGATTTGTTCGGCCTCACTGAACCGGCCATCGTCAGGGTGCTGGAAAGTTTACCAGGTTAGTACATTAACTGAGAACTAGATTTTTAAGGACTGTATTCACCTTCTGATCCTGATCCAGTGAAATCTCAAGGCCCAATCATTATTGTCTAGCAAAGCAAGGTGCCTTCAAGAAGAACTTAGAAGTGGGGAGAGACCAAGAGTGTTTTGCTTTGGAGAATCTATCGGGGACTGAAACAGAGGCTAACCCATGCCCGGAAAAGATCTGACTAAAAAGTGTCTGAGTTAAAGTTGATTGCGTGCGCTAAATGGGTTTCTCCAGCCGGCCATTATAATCTCTGAAAGAAGCTAGACGTAAAACGCGATGGTGCTAACAGATTCTGTGGGTGATGGATCTGCGCTGCTATCATTCAAGGAAGTTTTAGCAGCCTAGGTATATTCCTGGTGTCATAGGAGGGTATACTCTACCTAGAAGCGTTCTAAGTCATTAAAAGATCTAAAAGAAATAGAGCTGGAAGACCTGCTTGGGACATCTCATATATATATATATATATATATATATAGTACATTAATATGAAAGAAACGTCCATGTATGACTTAAAAGACAATAAATGTTAAACCTTATATAAATTCAAAAACTATCCGATGACAGATCAGATCCTCTATATCTATGTGTAGAATTGGTGAGTGATGGTATTACTTCCTCTTACTCCTAATAAGAGGAAGTATTGCGATCGTACCAGACTTTCGAAATTAAGTTTTCACAGGAAATATATGTTTTGGGGACCCTGTAGATAAGAAGAAAATGTTTATAGCGAATGGTGTGCTCGCGTATGTGTTTTAACGAAAAATCAGAGAAAGCTCAAACTTGGTATTCCGTTTAGGTACAGGTACACCATCAGACATAAAAATTTCGGGCAAAATCCATCAACCGGAAGTGCAACTTTATGTTGTTTTTTTTTCAGTTTAAGTGATTTCTCGAAAACGGCTCCAAAGATTTGCTTTAAAATTCGTATACTGTCTACATATATAAATGCCAATCACTTTAATTTGAAACAAGCAAACATTTATTTTCCCGGGAAAATTGATTTTTGGAGGTTCTTGGGGAACACTAGCGTTATGCTTTCCTCTAAAGTACCACTTCAGTAAAACATGGTTTTACCAGTCAACTTTAACAATATTAATACACATTAAAAGCATTGTTAGAATTCCAAATTTGAAGAGAATCGTCTAACCGGAAGTGCATTTTACAGAGTGCTTTTGAGTTTTTAGAATTTGCTCGAAAACAACGATGTTCTTTAAACATGGATGCTTGCTCCATAGATAAAAATGTGTAACTTTCAATTGAAACATTTTTCTGAATTGATTTTGGATGGTATTGAAGGTCTATCAGTTAATTTAAATTTAAAATTTTTCCTTGGCTTTGCCATAAAGCGCTCAGATATACAAGTGAAATCCCCACCACCTTTTTTATGACCACCCTAACTAAACATTAACATTGTTATTTTAAAGAAAATTTCTTGATTAAATTGAATTAATTAGAGTAAGAGAAAGTGATGTGAGTGTTTCACATCAGATTTTATTTTTTATTTATTCCTAGTTTTTTCCTCTAGGTGTTGAAACTTTGACCGATTATAAATTTAAATATGGAAGAAATCCGTTATTGGAGTTACCATTAGCTATAAATCCGACGGGATGTGCTCGTTCTGAAGGTAAACCAAAAGGGCAAGGACTATGGAAAAGGGCGCACACCCAAAGAACGTGTTCAATCTCATCCAGACCGTCGTTTTCTCCATCGATTCCATTACCTGGCGAACTTTCTTGTCCATATTCTAAACAATTTGTACATTCAAAGTCTTCACAATATAAGAAAATGAAACAAGAATGGAGGAATAATGTTTATTTGGCCAGGTACATTACCTATTTATTCAGTTTCCTTTAAAATTTTATAAAACCAAATTTTAGGTGGGATCAAATGCAGTTTCCCGTTAATCATGAAATGAACGAATTACAATTGATTGTCTTTTCTTTTTAGATCAAAAATTCAAGGTTTAGGGTTATACGCTGCAAGAGACTTAGAAAGGCATACGATGGTGATCGAATACATTGGTGAAATTATAAGATCAGAACTGGCAGAAACCAGAGAAAAGCAATACGAAGCAAAGGTAAACACTCCATTTCTTTTCAAGGAAAAACATGTTTTTGAGCTCCTTTAAATATGAAAAATGGTTGTTTGTGAAGAAAATAACTCAAAAATGAAAAAAAATCACAGGAAGCTCTAATTTTTTATTTCGTATACCACGACCGCAACACACACAGGTTTCGGTCAAAATCCATCACTTGTAACTTGATTGGCTGTATTGAATGTTAATTTGGTTTTTTAGTTTTCGCAAATTTCAACAACGATTTTCTTTAATGTTACACACATAAATGCCTCCCACTTTGATTTAAAACATCCAGGGAAATTGATTTTTAGAGGGTTGGGGGGGTTGCTACATAAACTTTTCTCAATATGTAGTTCCTTGCCAATGTTGTTTATTCTTGTGGGGGTGAAGGGGGAGGTTTTTCTCTAGTGCTGTTTTAGTTTATCATGCAATTCTATCATATAAATAATATTAAAATTAAATATACTGCCAAAATTCAGAGTTTGAAGAAAGTCAGTTGACCCGGAAGTGGGTTTTTATTTCAGTTTTCTATATTTTATCCATAAAACACCCACGGTCTTCATTAAATTTGCCCCTCGAACTTAGAGTAAAGACTATCACTTCTATTGGAGACTTTTTTCCAAGAAAGTTCATTTAAAGAAGTTTTGGAGGAGAGGAGTACATATATGGTTTTTTCAAAAAGGTCAGTATATTATGTTAAGATTCTCAGTTGATATAAAATTGTAGACAAGTAAACATTTAGCAAAAATTATAAGTTTGAAGAAAATTTGTCATTTAAATCTGTGTAATTTGCAATAAAAGAAAGTCCAAATTTTTAATTTGTTTCATTTTTTTTACAGAATCGTGGAATATATATGTTCCGTTTGGATGAAGATCGTGTAGTGGATGCCACACTTTGTGGTGGACTTGCAAGATATATTAATCATTCTTGTAGTCCGAACTGTGTAGCAGAGACTGTTGAAGTTGAACGAGATGCAAGAATTATTATCTTTACCAAGAGAAGAATTAATCGTGGTGAAGAGGTAAGACGAGTTATTTATTTTATGTTCTGTTATTATCCTTTCTCACCATTAAGAAGCTTAATTGAAACTGGCAAGCTTAGAAAGTTTATGCTGGATATGCATTAAAATTCGTTTATTCCTCAAAAAATTCTTCATTCATAACAGTTTTCGAGTGCAAAATTGAAATCTTTCCACCCATAAATGTTGTTATTTAGACTTGAAATTCGTCGATCAACAGTAAAGAGAAACTTTAAAGCGTTCCGTACTCATTAGACAGACACAAAAGAGAATTATTAGGATATAGGCGCACAGATAAAAGATATCGGAAAGATGTCAGCAGGCTATACAGAAAACTTTGTCAGTCAAAAAAAAAAGAGACATTTTCGATCAAGTCTGAAAATTTTGAACCCAGTAAGATTTAAGTCACGGTAGCCAGTAAGGATTATGTACTGGGAAGAGTGGGTGGTAGTAAAAAGATCAAAAGGCAAGTTTTTAGATGTGCTTGTCTCCATCTTAGAGAATGAGTAATATCGACGATATTATAAAATAGAAAGTTTTAAATTTTTAACTGAATGAATACCGCAGCCTTCTAGAGACAGCTAGCTTGGAACAGTTTTTTATTCTGTCTTAGTGTTTTACAAAAAGTAGGCAAAGCAGCCATTACTTTTTTTCACTAGTACATTATAAAATAACTTATTTAACTGTAATTAACCCGACAACTAGCAGAAATACGCGAAAGCAAGATCAAAACGAATTCCAGATACAGTGGATTTATGGTTATACCAAACGGAGCAGATTATAGAGAAGGGAGTATATGACTTGAATACATTCTCCGTATTTACACCTCTCCATACGTTTTTGTATACATATAAATTAAGCACTAGTTTAATATGGTTGCAGAAAAAATTTTTTATTTGCAAATTCAGATATGGGCCAACTCACTTAGAGCTTTCTGCACAATAGGCCGAGCTGAGGTCCAAGGGCTGAACCTCCTTTTGGAGGCCCCGAGTTTCTAGTTTCTAGAGCTTTACACATACTGACCGGTAATAAAATTTCAAAGATCTTGGTATAGTCTGGTTTTCACACTTCTGGATGGTATAGGATCGCCTACGTTATTGTGCAACGCTGAAGATACTTTCTAAGTGTTAAGAAGAAATTGTCTGTTAGTTCAGTCATGTGTGTGTGAATGTCTGATATGCCAAGTTCTCTATATTATATTAGTCCTTCGCTGTCAGTACCGTTGTTATTAGTTGCTCGGCATTCCCGAAATGTGTGTTTGTTAAGGTCTCTATCGTGCTAATATTGTGCTATTTTGCGTAAAGGTTAGTTTTAGGTCGTCTTTGAAGTCTATTATTTGGTCTCAAGTAAGCAGATAAGGGTTCTGTATGTGTACTTATCTGGACAGCTACAATCTCGAGATTTTGTAGTAGCGATAGGGAAAATTCTCTATGTCTAAACTTTTCATACAGAGGCCGACTCAACCTGAAGCTTCACGCATGTATTAATTCGGCAGGTGGTGAATACTTGTATTTTAGGTCAGTCAGTTGGTCAAGATGAGTTCAGTAATGCATGCTGTGTCAATGTCTTATCAAGTAAGGAAGTCAGAGAATATAGATGTTCTGATTTAAACCCTTTGGGATTCCACTTTACTATTATTGTGAAGCTGTCTATGATTGTCCATTTTTTGAAAAGAAGACTGAACCGAGTTAGAGAGTTATTGTTTTATAAGTGGGATAAGAAGGGTGATTGCCTGAAGAAGTAGATCTTTATGACATTGAATGTAGATGTTGTAAGTTCGGAAGAAACGTTAGAATTCTGGTCAGGCGGCCTGCATGTTCCTCCTTTAGCTTAATAGTTGAGAATCTTGAGGCGTATTGTTTGTCCTTGATAAGGAAATCATTTCTTGATTTGTTTCTATTGATTATGTTGATTATGGTTTGGGATTTACTGAAGTTGGCTGTATGATCCCCATTGCAATTAATTCATTTAGGTGTTTCCAGCTGGCGGTTTGAACAAACAGAAAAGTGATGGTCGCCCACAATTTTACATATTTAGGATAAGTCAACGGTAGTTTTTGTGTGGTATATTCTTGACAATTTGTATACTGTGGGATACAAGTTGTCTTTCTTTTGGGCTCTATTGTGATTACTGAGTAATAGAGACGGGTAAGCTGAAATATTGCTCTTCCGTTGTTGTCATTTTCCAAAAGGACTGCGCAAAGAGGAGTTGTTACAGGGGGGGTTCATATTTTCTGTTCATTAGCCTGGTAACTAAGATCACTGGGTGTTTTGTATTAACTGTTCAAATATTTCTTTAACAGTAACTGAGTATGGTATGCCCTTATTATAACCGATAATTTTTTGTCTTCGGTGTTTACAAATGTGTAGTATTTTGTGCCTGAGTCATCGAAAATTTTTGTGATTTTTCTAAAATTATCTGAAACTTTTAATATTATTTTTGCATAAATGTGTTCCAAAAGAAGTGCCAATTGTGTTTTTAATTTTTTCAATAGTAGCTTGATAAATAATTTTCTGTGCTCATTCTAAAAACTGATGAGATATTCATCTGATTATTTTAATCTGCGGTTCCTCAGATTCAATTTCGGATAAAGGCGCATATTTATTTTTATTCTTAATTCAACGTCAAATCTATGGTCATTGGCTCCCGGAGCCTTCTCAGGGCACTGCCGGCCTCCGGACAGTGTTCTCTCACTACAGGCAACACTGTCCATCACCAGGCAGTGAGCTGTAGAGGCTCCTAGGAAGAAAAAATCTAAGGGCAGCACAGCTGGACTCGAACCCGTGACCTCCGTGTGGGAGTCCAGTACGCTAGCGATTAAGCTATTCCCTTCCCTATTTATTATGTGTTGATATGTGTGATCTGTTGTAAGCATATGTTTTTTGGTTGCAGGGATGTGTTATAGTTTTGTCAATCTGCATTTCATCTTTTTCATATACAGGTAGAAAAGTAGAATTGGAATTTAAGTTGAAAATTTTGGATGGTTTTTAGTCGGGGTTTTTTATAAGAGACAGGAGGATTGTAATCATCCTCATCGATAATATTTCTTGGTCTTCATCTAATACTTGTTATGCCCATTGAGTTAGTGCTTCTTCCTTCCTGAGCTCATGTTAATGAGTAATATAAAAGTATTTGTTGACCGTTGATGAATTTATTTTATGAAGAAATTTGGTGAGGATCGGTCAAGAAAGAAACATTCAATTATGCCAACGTTTGGACAGAGTTTCCTGTCTTTATCAAGGCTTTAATCTAAAAAACAATGCAATGAGGAACCACAATGCATTAATAATTCTGTAAAATGCAGATAATAATAACAAAACCAAACAAACAAACAAAAATTGAAAAAACTGTACACAATGCCCAGCTGTTTATGATGGCCAAACTACACATTATTTAAAAAATAGAATGTACCAACATGAATACGACTGCAGAAATAAACATGACAAAGACAACATTACTGCACTGACGACACATTTTAGGGAAAAAAATCATAAATTTGATTTTTCTAGAACAAAAATACTAACAGAAGAAACTAACAGGAAAAAAGAAATATATTAGAAATGATATATATTAAAAAAATAAAGTTTCTGTTAATTTTCGTAATGATACTAATAATTTGCCCTTGTTGAAAACGGTTTTTTCAAAACATGACTATCTAGAATTCCCTATCATCTACCCTACCCCTAAAAATTCCCTCAAATCCCTATCACTTGGCTATTCAGCTCACTTTCATTTCTGTAGATGATTTAAGACAAAAAACTAATAACTCCTTTTTTTATGTTTCTGCGATGTAACAAATGTGTATGTTTAAAAATTCTTTCCCAATCTTCACAACTATCTATGTAAGTTCAATATTATTTTTAATTTTTTGTTTGTTTTGTTTTGTTATTATTATCTACATTTTACAGTATTATCAATGCATTGTGGTAACTCATTGTATTGTTTTTTAGATTAAAGCTTTGATAAAATTTAATCTCTGTCGGAACGTTGGCATAAATGAATGTTTCTTTCTTGACCGATCCTCACCGAATTTCTTCATAACGTTACTGAGTAAATTGCATATTTTCTTACTTCTCCCTTTCTTAGTGATCGCTCGTTTGCCAATTGTTTTTCACCTTTAAATAATTTTTAGAAAAGTCATCAGATTGCAGCTATTCATAGTACAAAAAAACTTGGAGTTTCGCTAATAAAGCGTTCAGCTGGTTTTAGAGAAAAATTTAATATTCAGCATGTGAGTATTTTTACACTCTCGATCAGTTGGCACTGAACTCGAGTATTCATTGTTTGGATAAATAACTGTTATTCCAGTTTTTCATTTTCATTAATTAGATCTTTCATTTTATGAGAATACAACACGACAAAGGATAAAAAAAGAAAAGAAAGGGAACTAATATTATTTCTAAATTTAATGTTTTTTGAATCGGGCTTCCGCATCATCCCTTAAACGTATTGTGAAGCGTGGTGTCGAACGTATTAAAAATAAAGGAATAATTAAAAGTAATCGGTTCTCAAGCGATTCAGACAAGAGTATCTCTCTCATAGAAGAGTTTCTCTGGCTAATGCTACTTGTCCCAAATAAATAAAAAAAATGCATCTTTAAACACATACACACATAGTAACATAACCTTATAACCTCCCCACATGTATACAACCAATAAACCAACAAGTGTGAGTGTAACAGAAACATTAGTTGAAGTGAACTCTCTACACGAACTTGGTGAATTTGCTCTGACGATGGATGAAAGTCAGGAACAAAATCAATATGCATGCTACGACGGATAAAATACCAGACAAAAAAAAATTTTTCTTCGTCTCCAGCTCTTCACTTTTATATTTCTCTGTTGTTTATTGAATATACGATTGGGTCCCCAATGCTGGATAAAGCCCCAGTTGCTTTAATTAGCGTTTCCTGTCTCTAGTGTGCGGTATCTAAGCCTACATCGTTTTGAAAAAATACAAATACGAAACTATCGCATAACCTACTTCTAATTGTCAAATTCCTCCACGATAGACAAACAGTTCTTTCTACTCCTCCCTATATTGGTTTCTTATACCTTTATTATTATTATTATTTTTTGTTTCTTTCTCTAGCTTGCATATGATTATAAATTCGACATAGAAGATGACCAACACAAAATTCCATGCATGTGTGGCGCACCAAATTGTCGAAAATGGATGAATTAAAATAAAAGAACTTGGTTTTTTTTTTTTTTTTTTTTGGCAAATAGATTTTTCTTTTTTGTTTGTTCTTGTTTTTAAGATAAAATTTATCCTTTTTTTTTATTTTAATTTTTAATTTTAATACTTCTAGAATATATATAATCTATATATATATAACAATATACATATAATATTTTTATTAACTTTTTTAATATTATTGTACAGAATCCAAAAAAAAAGTTATGTATAAAAAAAAATTGATAAAAAACAACAAAAAATAATAATTTAGTAAAATATGAAATGTCTATAATCGTGTACATTGTAAAGAGACATTTGTACAAAGGGACTTAAAGCAAAGAAAAAAAAATTGAACTCCCCAATGTGATAGTTATAATGTGTAAAATAGTTTTTGTGTTTCTTGTAAAAAAAAAAAATATTACTATTATTATATAAATATTCAGTTGCACTCTCCAAATAATATTTTGAAGAGGAAAAAAGTTCATTTTTAGTACTTGATTTATTATTATTATGATTAATTTATATTTTCTGTAAAAAATCATTAAAAAATAAAAATAATCATTGCTAAGAAAAAATGTATAATTCTAGTGCCTAAACTACGGTAAACAAAATAAAAAGGGAAATAAAAATTGACGCTCGCTCTTGTTTTTTTAAATTTGATAAAAAAATAAAAATAACGCGTTTAAAAGAAACATATTTCTGCTAATCCTTGAAGGCCTTACATTGCTATCTATTTTTTGTTTTGTGCTTCTTATTTTTAAAAAAAAAGGAAAATATAAACTTTCCAAAGAGAAACTTAAACAACATAAAGCAATTGAAAAGGAAAGATAAAAAAAATAAAAACGACTGACACAGTACAATTTTCCCCAATTTCTACATAGCTGTTATATATTTTATTTATTTATTTATTTTTTAATTGTTCATAATAAAAATAAATAAATAAAGAAATGGGTCCAAAAATAATTATTAAAAATTAAAAAAAAAAATAGTTTCAACAAAATAACTGAAAAACAAAAAACTTTGTTTAACCAAATAATCGAGTATTGATGAATCTAAATAATAATAAAAAAAAAAAAATAGAAAACTATCATTACCGAGCCACTGTTTTTTTTTTCAATTGTTTTAGCCAATCCGGCTGAAAGAACACAGATTTTAGGTGAGAAAAACGTAACAAATATGATGAGTTAATTCTTTTTACTTTAATGCTCTCTCTCTCTCTCTCTCTCTCTCTCTCTCTCTCTCTGTCATTTCAATTTGGCAAAGCATTAATAAAGATAAAAACTGGTACTATGTTTTCCTTTTTGCCCTCTATTTTGTTGAGTTTTGTTGTTTTGTATATTTCATCTCCAAAAATTTTATTCTAAAAAAACTCTTCTTAATAGGTGACATCCCCACCCCCCAGAAAAAGTTTCTCCATTTTTCAATTTTTTGTAGTGGCATTTGTATGGACACAAACTGGTTAAGTATATATCCATAAGAATCTTAACAACGGACAAAATTCTGACTTAATTCTCTCGACTTAAATAAACTGCGTCATTTTTTTTGTTTAACGAAGTAAATCCATAGAAAAATGAACGTCTGTTTTTTCTCTCTCCCACTTTCTTCCTCTGTCTCTCTCTTTCCAACTATTTTTCTCAGTGCATTACGAATTCAAATCCGAATGATTTCATTTTTTCGTTTTGCAATTGCTTGGCTCTGATGCAGTAACTTAATGTTTTTTGATAAACAGGACTGCCTCCTTCTTTTACTATCAGAGAGAGAGAGGACAAAATAAGAGTGCACTGTATATGAAGCTATATATGATAAATACAGGTTCATAATACAAAGTCATAACTACCCAGATTGCTAGGTAACATCAAAACTATTCCGTGTATGTTGTGGTGTTAGACTAGCATACCTTCCTGCTCCTAAGCAAGTCATAATCTCTGAAGAATTAATTTGTGTTCGTTCCTCTCCTCTGACAATGGGAAGAGGAAGAACTAAGAAACCAAGTTCAACTATTCTATATCCAAAATTCCATGAAAATTGTCCAACAAGAGAGGTAGAACAAAGAACCTAATAGATGAGGATTTATTTTTTATAGGGTGTGCTATGTCGTGGATCACAGTCACAGACATAGTTCTTTAAAATTACTGTACATTACAAATGTAGTGTTCGGTTGTAATGCATGAATACATGCATATTATTACATTTTTTTTTTCTTTGCCAATATTTTGTTTTTCTATAGAATATGAGTACTGTATTAAAATTTATTAATCTGGAGGTGAAATATCCAAATTATTCATGGCCATATTTAGTAGTAAAATATAATCGTAAATAAAAATATTGCCAGAAACTTTACGATACTTGCGTATCAAATTAGGAGAGAAAGTTCCTTCATACTAAGTGTAGGAATATCCACATATAGTTTTGTGAGCGTGTGCGAGCTGTGGAGGATGTCCATATTTTATGTATGTTGTTGATATAGTATAATAGAGTTCGCTTCATCATTAGTAGACCAATATATATTATGTATGAATTCTTTCGAAACATTGGAAACAGATATATCGAAAGTTTATACCATTTTGAAATTTGGTGTAAAGCATTAGTAAAATAATTATTGTTACATTTTTCTTACCTAGCATCATGGGTTCCGCATATTTCTGTAGTGTAATTATCATTTGAAATTTTGTTCAGGTTTTTTGATAAATTTGTTTCTCTTTTTCTCTCACATGACTATTTACAATTAGAATTTTATTTGCAATAATTACATTATAGTAATTATTATTCAATTATGTAATCTCTTTTTTTCAGTGCGTAAATTTTTACAAAAAAAAAAAGGAAAGAATAATTTCATTATGTATATAAAACAATATATATATATATATATTTTAGGCACCATCTAGTCTTGTATTATTATTATTATTATTACTATTATTTATTATTAATTTTTTTTTATAATAAAAGAAAAAACAAAAATAGTATAATTATGAAATTGTGGAGAAAAACAAACAATAATTTAAAGGTGAACTTTTTTTTTAACAAAAAACCGTTAGTAAAGGAATCAAAAAATAAAAAATGAATGGTTCCTGTTTAAGACTATCTTATATTTTTTAATAAAAACTTAATAATAATTGAATGAAAATAAAAAAAATAAAAAAAAGAAGAGAAAATTGTGTGTATAATATACATTGTATTTATTAATGAATAAAATAAACAAGTTGTTATAAAATTAATTTTTTTTTTAATTCGTATGCATATATATATATTTGTATATGAAAAGGCTTCTTATTCTCAAAGGTTGTAATTTAAAAAAAAAACTGAAATGAAATAAATGATTTTTTTTTTTTGTAATTATGTTGACTAATTGTAGGGTAAAATAGATCTATATAGATAGTCAAACTTAAATATGAGTATATATTTAGTATTGAATATTGTAAATTTTATATTTTGTAAAGTACATGATGCAACCATTTTGTATTTGTTTTGTGATTTTTTTTTAATATTTTTTTTTTTAATTACGAGTATAGTCATCTGTATTATAATTTTTATTTAAAAGACATGGCACCACTGTTTTTTAGCCACTTGAATACAAAAAAAAAACTTTGCTCGCCCCTGCTTCCCCCTCAACGAAAAACACACAAAAAAAAAACTTATTTCTTTTTATTGTGTAAATATTTTTTTGCATTATTATTTTTTTTTTTGAAAATGGTTACCGTAAAAATAAGACAAATTTTAATTAAAAAAAATATACAAAAAAAAGTAGGAAGGATAAATTAATTGTAATTATTTCGTTTTCTTTCTTTTATTCATGTAATTGTGGCTATTGTTTTTAGCCCCTAATTTCAAAAAAATAAATAAAAGGAAAAAAAAGCAACAGAATTCACTATAAATCAGTTTTACTTTCTTTATTTTTATTGTTTGTTGCTTTAAAAAAAAATTAAATAAAAATAAAAAAGAACTATTTTTCAAGCAATCATTGTAGTATTTTTTTTTAGAGTATTGCAATGACGAGCATTGTGCCTACATTGTACTATAAAAGAGAAAGAAATTACAGTTGTATAAAAAAAAAAATAAAAACAAAAATACTATTTATATCTTAAATTTGTATTTAAAAAAAAATATATACTTTTTATTTCCTGTACCCCACTTCTAAAGTTTATCTGCTCGCCTAAGGTAGCCCATGACAAGACGGAAAGTTTTGGCGTCATGGCTTCCTTAAGGACGAACACCATAAATTCAGAATTAATAATAATTAATTAATTCTGAATAAATTAATAATTAATGAATTAATAAAGAATTCCCAGAATACTATATATTATATAATGAATATTGCTTGCAATTTTCACTTTCACTTATTTCTAGTAAGAAGGAAGTGTTCACCAGAAACACATGTGTTGGGGGTACCCTGAGTCTGCAAAGGTAGAGTTTAGAAATTGGTGTGTGGTCAGCACTACACAAAACCGGAAAATATAGAAAGTTTAAATTTGATAATTTAGTTTAAACCCTAGCATGCGACCTGAAGATAAGGTTTTGATCGAAATGTGTAAAGCGGAGTAAAGTTTCACTTTACTGAACAGTTTTTATGTCTTCTACGATTTTCTCGGAAAAGGCTCCAATGATTTTCTTTTAAACAGTATATATCAACTACACCCATGAAGAGCTACAACTTTTATTTGAACATTTCTCCGGGAAAATGGATGTAAGGGGGCTCTTGGGAGAGGGTTGGTGTTATGTTTTCCTCTGAAGTGTATATTAGTTTATTATACAACTATTTTATCATCTAAATAATATTAACTAGAATTGCATTACATTACCAGAATTCCGAGTTTAAAGAAAATCGGTTGATCGGAAATGCATTTTTCCATTGTTTTGCGATTTTTCCATAAAAACACTGACGGATTTCATTACATTTGCTACATTATTTAGGAATATCTCTTTTATTGGTAACTTTTTTCCAAGAAAGTTCATTTACAGAAGTTTTGGTGGAGGAAGGAGTTTATGAGTTTTATTAAGTTTGGAGATTCCCATTCATATACAATTAAAGACAAATAATCGTTTAGTACAAATTATAAGTTTGAAGAAAATTTGTAAATTATAAATGTGTAGACTTCAGTAAGAGAAAATCGTGTGAGTGTTTCATACCAGATTTTTTAATTTATCTGCACGTTAGTTTTGTTAAAACATGAATGCGAAGTCCTAACAAGACTTGTCTTATTAAGTTTTGATTGTAGGGAAAAAGATTTTTCTCATGATTTTTAAAATATTAAGTTAAACTTATTTTTATTACTTTCCCTTTCTCCTAGTAAGAGAAAGTACATATTGTAATCGCGTCACATTTTCGGTATCAAGTTTTCACTGGAAATGCACGTTTTGAGGACCCCTCAAACAATAAAAGTGGTTTTTAGAAAACGTATGTATGTTTGTATGTGAACAGCATAACTCAAAAACAAAAAATCGCAGAAAGTTCAAACTTGATATTTTGTTTAGATATCACCATGGGATCCGACAGTAAGTTATCTTTTAAAATTCCCCAACCGGAAGTACCACTTTACTGAATGGTTGTTTTCAGTTTTCTGTATTTTCTCTAAAACGGCTCCAACGATTTTCTTTAAATTTTAAATGTAAACTACACATACAAAGATCTACAATTTGTGCTACCCAAGTCTGTCAGCTAAATAAAATTAATTAAAATTATATAAGTCGCCAAAATTCCCAGTTTGAAGAAATCGATTGACCGGAAGGCACTTTACTGAATAAATTTTTTAGTTTTTTGTGATTTTCTCCATAAAAATGCCGGCGGTTTTAAACACTAATAAGAACTGTAAGTGTGAAGAAAATTTGCCATTTCGCAGTAAGAGAAAGTCGTGTGAGTGTTTCATACCGGATTTTTATTATTTACTCGAAAAGACTTTTTTTAAAGAATTTCTGCCGCAAAAGTCCGTACAATATGATTATGATGATGAGCTAGATATTGCCCATGGGGTGCGCTAAACCCAAGTATTTTGCTTACATCCACTACTGCTGCAGGAAGTATGTAATACATAGGACATGCAATTGAGTAAATTGGGTGGCAGTAAAGGAAATTTAAATTATATAGAAACTTCTACTAGATATTGGTCGCCCGAAATTTAATTGCTGACAAGCAATTAGTATCCGGCATAGGATTAAAAAAAAAAAAATTGTATATGTTAATAAAAATACGAAATTTTAAGATAATCGTTAACAGTCAGTGTGACCACAGAATCAATTTTACATTATTTCTACAATTTTTTTGAAAACGGTTCCAACTGTCTGGATATATATATCTGTCTGGATATATATATTCTGTCTGGATATATATATTATGGAGTATATTGTTATGTACAATTTTGTATACTTAATACATATTTAAAAAACTAATCACTTTTAATTAAAACTTTTTTTGGATGTTTCTAGTGTAGTTGAAACGATAGGTTTGTCTCTGCTAATGAATGCTATTTTATGTTGAAAATGTGGGTGGGACCGCAATGCTATCCGTCGTAGCATGCATATTGGTTTTGTTCCTGACAGGTTTTGGATTTTCATCCATCGCTGGATAACATCCGGTATTTTAATACGATATAACTGCTTTTAAAATTACAGACCACTAACATAATTTTCAAAGGTACGAATAATAAGAGTATTGAGTATGATATACATTATAATTATTTATTTATAAATCTTTATTATTTTAACACAAAAATAATAAAATAGTAATACGTAAAATAATAAATACTTATTTATTAGGTTTTATATGTGTTATTTTCTATTTCGTATCTCAAAAATTTCAAACGGTATCTGTCATAATGACAGATGCAACATGCTTAGAATGCGTTTTGTAACACCCCTGCCGCAGAACCCCTCTCACTCCTGCTATGAGAAACTGTTCGTTCGCTTTTTTATGTGAGAAGCGTTTTCTTTTCAGTGTGAGAAACGTTTGCTTTTCAATATGAGAAACGTTCGCTTTTTATCAAATAGGTGCCTTCCAAAAAACGTATTCTACGTTAAAATTATTTTAGATTAATAACGAATAGTATTCTTTGTCTTAATAATTTTTATGGTTGTGCTTTCCTTAAAAATGCTTGAGTTTTAGTTCATCCGATTTCCAAGGATGCGCCCTAGTTAAATTTGATCCCTAGTTAATTATACAGAATTCGGTATTCTTATTTTGCTGCTTGTTCTGTGTAAATTCCTTTAATTTGCTAAAGGAATTTCTGGACTTGAGGCAGAAACGGGGAACATAAATAAATGTCCGCGATCTTTTTGCTATTCCATTTAATTATAAATTGAAACAAATTAACTTTTATAAAATTTATAATTTCTCTTATTTTCTTCCGGAGTTGAACATGGGATTTGATGAGAGAAGAAAAATCGCATAATAAATTTTTACAAAACAAAGTAATTTTTTTTTTCAAACAGATTGATTTTCAGAAACTAATGGCTTTCTTTTAATTTATCATTCCATAAATTTATCATTATATAAAATTAAGCACAATTAAATGTTGAAACAAACAAAATTCTACGATTGATGAAAATTTGTATTTGGAAGCTGAAAAATGCAGCAAAAGAAAATCTTGTGAATATCTATTGTTATCTTTGAATAAATTTTAAATCTTACCTTGCCTTGATTGTTACTAGTGTGTACTTCATATAAGTATTCTAAAAAAAAAAAAAATTATCTACTATCGCCAAGTTAAATGTCTTTGATATATTATGTTTCCCTCTTATACTGGGCATCATATTTGAAAATATCCTTGAATTATTATAAAATATGGAAGATTATTGATGCTTTCTTCAGTTAATGGTAAGTACTAAATAATGTGGAACTTCGGTATGTAGTGTATTTATGCGTATTTTAAACACATATCAACTGCTTGTTTGAGCAGCTTTGATTTACAAATATTAGAAAGCAGTCAAGAAAATCATTCTAACATAACTTTTCTTAGCTAAATTAATTATTTTAAATAGGTAATACAGATTTCAAATATAGTTTCTTTAAGATATTTCAATTTGTACATTAATTTACTAAAAGCAGTACATTAAAAACTAACAAACAAATATATAGTAAATGAACATATATAAATGTAAGCACGTAGAGAGGATTATTATTATTTATTATTCGCAGAAGGGGAGGGCAAACCCTACGCTATCCTAAGCCTCCCAGGGCCCATATAGCTACCCCTAAAGAATAACAACCACTGGGACTAGAATGAAAATCCAGGCTCAGGTTTTAACCATCTATGTTTCACCACAGACCGAAC
>JAAEAF010013775.1:0-44766 GCA_011037195.1 Triatoma infestans | reverse complement strand
TGAAACACTCACACAACTTTCTCTTACACCAGTTCTCAAAATTATAATTGACAAATTTTATAGTTTGCGTACCAAATTTAACGAAATTCGTCGAAAACTGAAAAAACTGTTCAGTAAAAGCGCACTTCCGGTTTACTAATTTTCTTGAAACTTGGAATTTCAGCCATCCATTTATTTCTAACTAATTATGTTTGGATGATAGAATTGTATAATCAACTAGGATAGCACTTTAGATAAAAATCTAACCCTACCCCTCCCCTAAAAGTGCCCTTAAAAGAATTTTCCCAGAGAAATGTTTTAGATAAAAGTTGTAGATCTTTGCATGTTTAGTTTATATACGAAGTTTCATAAAAATCGTCGAGCCATTTTTGAGAAAATTTTGAAAAAGTGAATAAATCATTTAGTAAAGTGGTAAAGTAAACGCACTTCCGGTTATCCGATTTTTATCAAACTCCGAATTTCAACAACATATTTAATTCTAATTAACATTATTTAGATGACAGAATTGTAAAATAAACTGAAATAGCACTTTAGATGAAAACCTAACCCCCCCCCCAAAGTGCCCTTCAGAGCATTTTCCCGGAGAAATGTTTCAAATAAAAGTTGTAGCTCTTTGTATGTGTGGTTGATGTTTAAAGTTTAAAGAAAATCGTCGGAGCCATTTTTGAGAAAATTGCAAAAAAGTAAAAAATCAACTAGTAAAGTGGTACTTCCGGTTGAGGAATTTTGACAGATAACGTAGTGTCAGATCCACGGTGATGCCTAAATGGAATATCAAGTTTTAACTTTCTACGGTTTTTCGTTTTTGAGCTATGCTGTTCACATACATACATACACACACACACACACGGACACACGACACACACACACACACACGGACACACAGACCATTTGCTAAAAACCACTTTTTTGGACTCAGGGGACCTCAAAACATATTTCCGGTGAAAACTCGATATCGAAAATTTGACACGATTACAATACTTCCTCTTACTAGGAGTAAGAGAAAGTAATAAAAATAACTCAGTAAGAAAAAGTCGTGTTAGTTGTTTCGAATCAGTTCTTTTTGTTTAATGTTTTGAGTTTTTGTTCTGCATGTTCCACTTTTGTATTCCTTTTTTTATTCAACAAAATAATAAACAAAAATTATTATGTAATAAAAACTGTATTATAATAAACTACTAGCATGTCAGTTTGTAAAGATCTGTTTACTTTACACTTGCAGGTGATGGTGGTGGTAATTTTTAACATTGGCAGTATTCCATACATTTATCAGATTAAGTCAAGTTTATTTAAGAAAAAAGGTCCTCTTAATAGTGTTTTCTTATTTTACTACTAAAGACAATAATCATTCAATTATTTCATTCATAAACTAACCTAGCTAGCCAATCAGATAGCATTCTACTGTCGACTTTGATAATATTTTGAAAATGCAGCCACTTGGCACCTATATGAAAGATTGTGGTTATGTAACGGAATATTTATCTTGTTTGAGAATCTTTACTTTCACAAATCTAATTTTTGAAGCAATAGTATAAAAAATGTTTGAAATATTCTGTTACAGAACTTCTAAAATGCAATTGACAAATGTTCATAAAAACTGATAATTGTTCAATACTTGTTACCAGTTTTGTTATATATGACGTAGAAATATATAACATAAACAATCCACGCACAATCTGAAGGGAAATTTTTCCTATTTCAAATCTATTACTGTGATCTCATAGTGCTAAACCAAACGGAATGTCGAGGGCATTGTGAAGTGATCTTACAATGGAAATCCGAAATATTGTGCTACAAAGAAACAAAAATGCAAACTACTTAGCAAACAATGGAGCCCTCTTATATTAACTTTGTCTCCTATCTATTAAAAGTACACTGTTATACTTAGCCGTTATTTAAACAAATAAAAATACTTGACTGGAAAATACATCAAAGAAACTGTAAGAATTACCAACTTTCTGAATGGAATCGATGAATATTTGCCTAACATATTTAGCTAGACAACGGGACGGCACAGATTTTTAATAACTGACATCATCTGTGCAAAAAACATCAAGAAGCAGATGTCGATTCCTAGGAGAACTTCAAGGCCTTGGTTCTTAAGCACTTAAGTATTGATTTGAACAGAGCGCTTAATGGGTTTAATTCCTCGACAGAGCGCATTCACCCTTTGTTCATTTTTCGTGACGTCAAAGACAGCGTTGATCCAGTAATGTGAGAAAAAGTGGGCGCTACAGTTAGTAGCGAACATAGGTAGCAAAGGCCAGAACTAAAAGCGGCGGGGAGTTGGCGTGCTTACCACCCACCCATCCAATGAAAAGCGCCGTCTGACAAACCTTAGCCCGTTCTTAGGCTTTGTCGCCAGATTTTTTTTTCGATAGAAGAACAATGTAAATTTAGATTTACGAAGGAAAAGGATCGTGAGTTTCGGTCTTTTTTTGAAAAAATAAAAAACTTAAATTCTTGCCAACGTTTCGACAAATATATTGTCTTTTTCAAGGCATAAAAATAAAACTATAAATCTCTTAAAAATATCTCAACTTGAAAACTTATGTATAATTTCAAGTTTTCAAGCTTTGATATGTTTTAAAGATTATTTAATAGTTTTTATTTTTTTTATTTTTTATGCCTTGAAAAAGACAATATATTTGTCGAAACGTTGGCAAGAATTTAAGTTTTTTTATTTTTTTCAAAAAAAGACCGAAACTCACGATCCTTTTCCTTCATACAAGCAACGGTCGAGAAGAATCTTCCATACAGATTTACCTTACAGATTATCAATTAAAGCAATAAATATTACTTTTAAATTAAATATTAGTCAATATTCATATAGTGTAAACAGCGTAAAATAAATGCAAATAAATGACGATTAAAATAATGTATTATTTTATAAAAAAAAAAACTAGCTAACCCGACCACGCTTCGCTGTGGCTCAGTCTGATTTTTAGGCTTAATCATGCGTGATTTTGATCAACTGTTTCGATGCTTTGGAATACCCTGTCTACTAATTCTTCTTTTGAATGTACAATGTTGCAGAAATTAGATGTGAAGGTGATTTTTCCCGTTTCTGGATTTGTAAGAGCAGTACCGTTACCGAGTTCGAGTAATTGTCTTGAAAATATGGCAGTTGTTGGATCGTTTTGAAGTTGAACTCTCATATTCGTTGTTAAATGAATTTTTTTCTTACTGTGCTCCAAATAGTTGAATATTTCAAGCAGGCATGCAATTCATCAGCTGGTGTTGAGCGAGGTATCACTGGAAGCGTTTGCCTGAAGTTACCGGCTACTAACACCAATGCTCCACCAAATGGAACCTGATTATTTCGCAAGTTTTTCAATGTATGGTTTAATGCTTCCAATGACTTCTTATAAGCCATTGTATACTCATACCACACAATGATTTTGCACGCTCCTGATGTTTTAGAAATGTTACATGTTGGGTTTTCTGTGAAGTGCATGTTTAAATCATGTCAGTTTAAGAGCTGAATGCGCTTTTCTACCACCTTCTATCAACGTAGCAGCAATACCTGAAGAAGCAAGTGCTAACGCAATATGGCCGTTTGAACGGATTTTAGCTCGGAATTGTCCGTTTCCATGGGAACTTCGGAATAGAGGTACTTATAAGTAATTGAGAAAGAGGTTCAGAGAGTGAGCCACCATCGCAACGCGTCTGAGTCTAAGTATATATAAACACTCTTATATAGAAATGCAACGTTGTGTAAAAATTTCAAGACAATCCATCTACTACTTTTCGAGTTTTGCGGGCACAAACATACGGATGCTGATTTTTTGTATATATAGATGAAACTATCATAAAAATTTACAAAATTATAGGAATATATATCAATAATACAGAAACTCACCAATATCACCACTTAATTACAGAAATGTAACATAATAATTTAGGCTCACCTGTAACAGAAATAAAATTTAAAAAATTATTAAAGTGCTACAAATTTATTAGTTAATTTTAATGCAATATTTTATAAAATATTAAGTAATTATCAGTATATATCTTGGTTTATTGCGATTTCCATGTAAATATTGCGATTGTGTTGAATTTTCGAACTTAATTTTCACGAAATCACATGTTTTGAGGCACCATGAACATGAAAAAATATTTTTTAGCGAATGGACTATCTGTTCGTGTATGTGATCAAAATATCTTTAATAACAAGAATGAAGATAAAATTTCGAAGCTGGAACTCGATGTTGCATCCATCAATGCATCTGACTTGAAGGTTTGGGCTAAAATCCATTAGCCGGAAGTGGGACTGTGAGTCCCCTCCCACCCAGTTTTTCGCGGATAAACGAGGGTTGTATTCTTCGCATACAATCTATACACATAGATGCCTATCTATATTATTTTAAATATATTTCAACAGTACAACTGAATAATGGGAAGTCTTTCCGTTATTTTGAATCTTAATATTCCATTTGGTTTTCCCATAGGAATGAATGTTTCATTCTGCCACAATATTCCGGGAAAATCGGAATTGTATTCTATACTCTGCATGTCTATTAAACATATGGAGAACTCCATACACACTGTCTGAAAAACGCATCCTGAAGATGGGCGAACGCCCGAAACCGGTCGATGACCACAAAATGAAGCAGGCTACCACGGAAAATGTCTCTGATGCTTTCCAGCTCTGCGGAACCAACCACCACAACAAATATGGAGAACTCCCCCCTATTATAAGGAACACTTTTCTGGGAGAAGTGATGTTTTTGGGAATTCAACGTTTCATTCAATAAGTATTCACCAATTTAAGGTAACCCAGTTTTTGTTAAAGTACTAACGTTAAAGAAAACTTGTCTATTAGTGTGAAGTGAAGTGTTAATATTAATAGTTAAGAAACAATTTGCGAAGTATTTCATACCACATGCTTTTTTATTTACTTTTTTTTTTTTACCTCCTTATACGAGGCCGTTGACCCCCAGGAGTGCCATAAAGAACCTTCTGGGCAAGCGTTCCGGCCCATCCGCTCCACATACCCAATCACCTAAGGCGTCTTTGCTTAATGAAGGTTAGTAGGTCCGGTTTCTGATATAGATCTTTTAACGCTACATTCAGCCTAATCCTCTACCATGTCATATCCTTCACTGGCCCGTAAATCTTTCCGAGCTGAAGGCCTTCATTCATGTGTCTTCACTTCAGACTGGTGTTAGAATGGTCTAAAAGACTGAAAGAGCTTTCTTCTGTGGAGGATGTGCTTCTAGTCTGGGTCCTAGGTCACGTGGGAATTTTTGGGAATGAGGAGGCGGATAGGTTTGCCAAATTAGGAGCCTCTCTCCCATTCATTGGTCCCCCCAAGCCTGCAACTGGTGTGTCTTTTGGCACATATCTGTCAGGCTTCCAGTCATGGATAGCCTCACAGCACTCATCCTTATGGATGAGTACAGTAGGTTATCGGCAGCCTAAAATGCTCATTGGGGGCCCGGGCAGGGCATTTAGTGAGAGGATCGTGTGTCTTTCACGGACCTCCCTCAGATATCTGGTTGGTTTCCTCACTGGGCATTGTGGTTAAAGAAGACATCTCTCCATACATTGGAGCTCATCCTGACCACTTTTGTAGAGTCTATGGACGGAGGAGGAAATATCCATTAATCTCATGACGGACTGTTTGGGTTATGAGGAGATTAGGTTCAGGACCTTTGGCCGGAATAGGACATCGGTAGAAGTGCTTAAACTATGTCCTTTCAAGGTTGTGGTTCGATTTATTCGGTCCGTGGTAAAACTTAGAGGGTAAAACCCGGGCCTGGACTTTTATAACAGACCCGCTAGTTGTTATTCTTTTGGGGTAGCTATATGGGCCCAGGTTTTGGATAGCGGAGGGTTTTGCACTCCCCTTCTTTAAATAATAATAAAAAACCTTTCCGAGGATCTACCTCTCCCAATGATTCAGATCCCGCTCGTCTTCCCTGGAAAATATCTACGCCTCACTTGCATAAGTACCTACTGGTCTTATATACCAGTAGCTTTGCACGTATAGATAACGTTTTAAAGCGCAACATATTGTGAATCGCGAAATAGCATCTACTGCCTGCTGCATTCTCGCCTTATAATGTCCGAGGCAACGTCATTCTGCTCGATAACAATAGCTCCTAAATATTTGAAGCCTTTTACCCTCGCAAATTTATAGTTCATCAACTCGATGAAATCTTCGTCTTTGCCCGGGTTTCTTGCGGTTTCCGAATAGACAATAAGAATATTTTCTTAACCGCATTTATTATAGTTAGTAATTAATATTTATTACATTTATTTAAAAATAATCTATTAATGTTATCACTGTAATTTGAATACATAACCTGAGAAATGCGAGGTTTGTATTAGAACAAGGATAAGTGGTTAGTTTGGATGGAAAGTTGTGTATACTAAGCAAAATTGCAATTCCCTAAGAGATCTGAATAAGAAGCAGGAAAAGGAGGTTGAAAGAGGGCGGGGGGAATATAGTCGAGCAAAGCACCACTCTCACTGGGCTAATCATGAATATTTCAAACTGTATAGCAACACCTTAATCCCATCTGTTGAGCACAAGTACAACTTGTTCTACAGAGAACTCTATATTAAAGAATATTACTATACATTTTGTACAGATCTTATTACATTGAACTATATGTATGATTACATAAACATAATAATATGCCTATTTTAATCCGTAGATGTTATCTCTCTACAGATGAAACCATTTTTAGCTACCAGTTTGGGGTAAAAATATATGAAATAAAAATCCTTTATGTATGCAGCTTAGAAGCGAAGTTTAAGAAGCAAAAATCACAAAAAGTTTCAAAAACCATTCATAAATTCGCACGTCCGCTTGATGGATTTTACAAGATAACTTCTTGTCAGATGCTATGATAACCTTTTGTCAGAGCTCTATTTTTCGTTTGTACCGTTAAGAGAAATTAAAAAAAAAAAAAATCTGGTGTGAAACACTCACACAACTTTCTCTTACTCCAGTACTCAAAATTATAATTGACAAATTTTATAGTTAGTGTACCAAATTTAATGAAATTCGTCGAAAAGTGAAAACACTGTCCAGTAAAACGTCCGGTTTACTAATTTCCTTGAAACTCGGAATTTCTCTAATTTCTAGTTATTTCAATTTGGATGACAGAATTGTATAATCAACTGTGATAGCATTTTAAAGAAAAACATAACCCCCCTACCCCAAAAGTCCCCTTAAATGAATTTATCAGGGGAAAAGTTTCAAATAAAAGTTGTAGCTCTTTATATGTATAGTTAACAACGCTGGTTTAAAGAAAATCGTTGGAGCCATTTTCGAGAAAATACCAGAAAACTGAAAATTATATTTCAGTAAAAACGCACTTCCGGTATCTATTTTTTTTCAAACTCGGAATTTCAACAACATATTTAATTCTAATTAACATTATTTAGATGACAGAATTGTCTAATATACTGAAACAGCAGTTAAGATGAAAACCTAACCCCACCCCTCCCCCAGAAGTGCCCTTAAATGAATTTTCCTGGAGAAATGTTTCAAATAAAAGTTGTAGCTCTTTGTATGTGTAGTTGATATACCAAGTTTAAAGAAAATCTTCGGAGCCATTTTTGAGAAAATTGCAAAAACGTAAAAAAAAAACTAGTAAAGTGGTACTTCCGGTTGAGGAATTTTGACACATAACGCACCGTCAGATCCCATGGTGATACCTAAACGTAATATCAAGTTTCAACTTTCTACGATTTTTCGTTTTTGAGCTATGCTGTCACATACATACATACATACACACACACACACACACACACACACACACACAGTTGCTAAAAACCACTTTTTTGGACTCAGGGACCTCAAAACGGATATTTTCCGGTGAAAACTCGATATCGAAAATTTGACTTGATTACAATACTTCCTCTTACTAGGAGTAAGAGAAAGTAAAAAACTGACAAACTTTCTGTATACTAATTTTTTACTGAAGAAACCCTAAACATAAATAATGGTCTTACATTGTGATAATGGTTAGTAACACTGAATAAGCACTAATAATATTTCAAATCAAACATCACAGGTGCTTCAAGGTTGTCCAAAATCAATCGATTCTGAGAATAATATTGTCAAATAAAATAAATGTGATACGTTTATATCTGGGCAGTTAACATCAAGTTTGAGGAAGCTGCGATTTATCGTCTCTTCCCCTCCCCCCCCCCCACACACACATCGATCCCTCTCTCTCACACGCACACACAATATAACATACTGACATCATTCGCTGAAATTTTCTCTTATTCAAAACACTTTAAAATAGTGGAGTTAAGAGTTTGGGACAATCGTAAGTTATACTGAACCCGCATAACCTATGTGTCTTCCATGTCCATGAATGTAAGGGGAAGGGTATTTACAATATTGCTTTTCAACATTATAATGTAATATTCAATACAGGAAGTATTTGTAATTATTTAACCAGCTGAACTGTTAGTTAAACACCTGTTTAATGTACTATAGCTGTCTCGCTTAGCCTTGATATTTATGATTATTGCTTGGTAATTTAAAATACAATTAATTGAAACGAGTAAATTGAAACATTTTTTTTTTCATTCCAAATTTAAAACATGCTCACCACTGCATCTTAACGTCCCCCAAAAGAATTAAAGAAAAAAATTAAAAAAAATCTGGTGTAAAACACGCACACAACTTTCTTTTACTCCAAATGTTTTCCTTTAAACATTAAAATTTGACAAATTGTCTACAAACTTCATATTTTTACTATATATTGTATGTTTGTTAAATGTATCCAATGTTATACAATAGGAGAGCCTAAACTTAATTACTTTTTTTTTGAAGGAAAGCATAACCACCCCCACCAGCGCTTTAAAACCTACTTTAAAAGAATTTTCTTGAGAAAAAGTTTTTAATAAAAATGATAGGCCTTCTTTATGTATAGTTAGTCTGCTAAGTTTAACGAAACCCCTTCGCAGAAAATTGACCAAAAAAAAACTGTTCAGTAAAAATCACAACTTCCGGGCCAATTTTTTTTTTCTAAACTTTTAGAATTTTAACAACATATACAATTCTAATTAAAAATTATTTAGATAAAGGTATCGAATGATTTCCCCGGAGAAATGTTTCAAATAAAAGTTCTAGCACTTAATAGATCTTTTTTTATCACAGACACATTTTCCGTAGTAGCCTGCTTCATTTTGTGGTCATCGACCGGTTTCGGGCGTTCGCCCATCTTCAGGATGCGTTTTCAGACAGTGTGCCAACACAGACTTGGCACAGAAATTCAGTTTTACACTAACTCAGTATGTAAAACTAAATTGGAGTCAGTGTGTAAAACTTAATTTGCTCTGTGCAAGTCTGTGTTGTCACACTGTCTGAAAAACGCATCCTGAAGATGGGCGAACGCCCGAAACCGGTCGATGACCATAAAATGAAGCAGGCTACCACAGAAAAATGTCTCTGATGCTTTCCAGCTCTGCGGAACCAACCACCACAACAGATCTTTTTTTAGTTTATTTTTTCCTTAGTTGTATCTATGATTGTTACTAATAATTTTGTTAAGAGCCAAATTTGTGGAGTATGTATAGGCAATGGAGCCTAAAACCTGTTCTGTATATGTAGATATTTTTATGTTTTTCTATTTGTAAATAAATTTATTCTTAAATACTTAAAATTGATACGTATTTACTTAAATAAAGTTGTGGAAATCAAAATATCAAATTGATAAAGTACAATAATTATTTGATAATTTAAAATGAGAGAATAGATATAGATAGATAGATAATAGCTTTATTTTAGAACAGAAAATTATACAAAACTATCAAAAATTAACATAATCTTATACTTCTTATTTGCTAATAATAATAATTAAAAAATTTAACTTAGACAAGCTAATTCTGGCATGGTGATACCGTCTGCCAGGAGTTCATCTACACATTGATTACATTTTACTCGTTGATCCCATTAGAGTTCGATACCTGCAAATTTTGTTGTTTAGTTTTTATTTTTAATTATATCAATACTTTGTTTATATTTCTTTATTTGTGTGGAGTAGTCGCTCACTTTAATAATTAAATTCTTTTATTAAAAAAGCCCTGTACTGCCACGCTTCACAATAATAATGATAAAGAAGTTTCCAGTTCCTTCCATTGAGATACTCTATTACCATATCTGTACTTAACGTCCTCGTTTGGAAGTACTTGATCCTATAAGGGGCCAATATAGGGCATACTGCCAAGAAGTGAACTCCATCCTCCTCCTCATTTAGGTTACATAATGAACACAACTGTGTTCTATTATGCATGTACCTTTTACAATTCAGATTTAGGAGTTCACCTCTACATTTCATAATTGCACTAATACATTTTTTGTCTAAACTGTCAGTAACATAATTCACCTCTTTGGACAGTACACTGTACAACCCGTGAAATGTTCCCCTAGCAGCCAATCCCTTACAATCTTCGAAAAAACTGCTCTTATAACTCTCAATCATTAAATGAGAGAAATATATTAATTATATAAAATTTGTAAGATACTAAATTTTAAATAAATTTTGCCCAAACATTTCTCATTTCACGTTACACATCAAAATATCTAATTAATTTTGTTGCCGTTTTGTTGAAGAACCAAAAATCTACATCACACATCATCTATTATCACTTTTGGACACACTCACTTACAACAGATCAATCCCTTAAAAAAAAAATTTTTTTTGTTCTTAATTATCTGAACCACATTTCATTCCTATGAAAATACTTCTCTCTCTTTCGAGAAATCAGAGAGATAATAAAAGTGAAATTAATTTTGGGTCTAATACAAACTCTTAACAGTACGATAGGCTTAGCTTAAGCTTCCTTATTAATAAGCAAGAAAACAATGAATTTTCAAATGAAAGGTAAAAAATAAAAATACTATTAAAAACAATACAATACAATTAATTGGATGTTGCTTTTATTTACAATTTAATTGAATAATTATTCACCTGTATTTGGAAACAATTCAAAAAACATGCTCTGCGAAACATTTGATATAAATATAGAAGTATTCATTCTTAGTGACAGAACATTAATACTGCATGGCCCTTTTATATAATGGCGATGATATTTTAAAGGAATGCACAGAGAGTAAAGGTAAAAATAGAATGTAGTTGTAATAAATAGGTTTCAATATGTTTACTGTTTTATATATATATATATGTGTGTGTGTGTATGTTGGAGGGGAGGATATCAACGTTGTCACACGTTTATTGTTATTATAAGTCAAGAATACTGGGAATTTTTAGTGGAAATATCATATAGAAATGAAGTGAAATTTACTGTTTTGTGCAATTAAAAATATCTTAGCATTCCCCCTCCCCGCAGATTTCACCATCAATATTTCCAAATAAGAGAAAAAAGTTTATATTTGTGTAGATAGTGTTGAGGTTTATAGAAAATGAGTGGAATCGGTTTTAAGGAAAAAAAAAAAAAATGTATTCTCTATAAAGTCACCCACATCCGGTTAATGATTTTCTTTCAATTTCTAAGTATAACTATTAGATGGCAATGAAATGGTACTTTTAGAGAAATACTTGCTTAACACGTTACTACTTCCCCTAGAAACCCACAAAAAAATCAAACCCCTAGAACCCTTACCAAGAAAAATGTTTGAAATAAAAGTGATAGGCTTTTTTTTTGTATATGTTGAAGTATAAGAAATTTATTGTCAGATACGATGGTGTTATATAAACGTTTGAGCACAAGCTGCATATATCGCAAAAAAAACAAAAAATTGAGGGGAATGTCAAAATAGGCATTTCCGGTGAAAACCAAATTTTGACAATGTAATACACGACCGTAATAGGTACGTACGCTTACAGCAGTAAGAGAAAGCATGAGGTCTACGCTGAAGGCGCTGAGTTCATGTGTCTTCACTTCCAGGAGGTTGGTGTTAGAATGTTCTAAAAGATTGGAAGAGCTTTCTTATCTGAAGAATGTGCTTCTAGTCTGGGTACTAGGTCATGTAGGAATTTCTGGGAATGAGGAGGTGGATAGGTTTGCCAAATTAGGCGCCTCTCTCCCTTTCATTGGTCCTGAGCCTGCTGTTGCCGTGTGTTCTGGCACATGTCTGACAGGCTCCCAGCCATGGACAGCTTCACAGCATTCATCCTTATGGATGAGCACAGTTGGTTGTCGGCAGTCCATGATGCTCATCGGGGGTCCATTTTGGAGCCTGTGAGACAGAGAAGGAAACACCCATCCATCTTATAACAGATTGGCTGGGTTGTGAGGAAATTAGGTTCAGGAGCTTTGGTCGGTAAAAGATGTCTGCGGAAGAGCTTAGGCTATTTCCCCCTTAAGGTTATATCCGATTTGTTCAGACTGCGGTGAATCTTAGATGGATTAAACCCGAGTCTTTATATTTGTTCTAGAGCCGGTATGTTATTGTTTTTCTTGGGATAGCTATATGGGCCCAGTAGGGCTTTGGATAACGTTGGGTTTTGTCCCTCCCTGCAGACAAATAATAAGCACGAAATATTACGCTATGATCATTTACATTAATTTATAATAAACTAATAACAATAATCTACATTTATTGAAAATAAATGCATATAAAGAAGCATATAACTTTTAAAAACTTGGAATATTTCCTGTCTGCCAAGTTGCAATAAGAAAAATTTCAATAATTAAATTCTTGAGGAATAAAGGAAGGAGGCTTCTATAATAAAGTGCGGGTCCTAAATACCAACAGAGTGGTAAGTCCAATTCTTACCATTTAGAGTATCATAAACTTCACCCTCTTAAGTAATAATAAGAGAGAGTAACTTAATATGCTCAATCTATTCCCTATTTGTACACAGTAGGCAGATCTGTGATGAATTCAAGTAATTAAAAATCCAGACTCACTTATAGTATACTACTTATATAGTATCAACTTAAGTATACGAAACAAAAAAGAAAAAAAAATTATTAGAAAAGGATGTCTTAACCATAAAATCTTTCTTACGTACCATTAATTTCTATGAAACAGAATAAAAATTACTTTTTTAAAAAAAACAACAGTTACAACGATTAATTACAATTATTTAAAAAAAGTAAACTAGAACTATAAAAACTAAAGTGACGATAAAGTAGTTATGTTGTTTAGGTAAAGTGAAAGAAATAAAAGATAAAAATGGATATAACTGTAAATTTAGTTTGTGAACTGAACAACAGTAGGGAGGTATCATGAATAAGAAAGTTAGTGAAGAACAAGAGATAGTGAATATAATAACTGGCCGCACTATTATAACTATACTGAAGAACAGTTGTTATACCAACTACTGAGTAATTAGAGATGATCACGTGACTCTCACTCCCTCTTACATACTAATACTAATAGCACTATTAATACACTTATAGTGATAGTAAACTAAACTGCAAGCAAGGTGCATTAACTTGGATTAAAGTTTAACACTATTATCTTACATTAGTCGTAAACTTTTATCTACATCAAAATACATTATTCATCTTTTTTTTTGTTTTTGTTTAGTTTATGTTTTGTATTCAATGACTACAACTAAATGAAATTAAGATATACGGGGGGGGTCAGAAAAACAGGTCTATTTTAAAGCCTTTTATATGATTCCCGATGATGCATAATACTAATGATATTATGCTCAATTCAAATTAAAACCTAAAAAACCTACAAACTAGGATGCTGTAAAAAAAAAATCACAAATATATAAAATTAAGTAGGGTGATGATGTAATGAACCAGTTTTCAGCCAAGATTTTTTTATTTATTTTTTCATTTGTAAAGTATTTTACAGAATTACCTTTTATCCTTACGTTTCGGCACTCAACGTGCCATCCTCAGAGGAATACTACAATTTGAATATTATTTTAGATAATTACAATAATTTCTTACATATATAAAGTACAATCAATTTATGAGAAAATGAGAAAATGTAAACGACAATTGCGAGAGGCGTGGCCTTCCAATTCTCATAGAAACCCCCACCCACCACCACTATAAAATCTATTTACTCGGAAAAATGTTTGTAACAAAAGTAATAAATCTTTTACATGTGTGAAGCCAATTTACCAAATTCAAAGAAAAATCTTTATTAAAAAACAAATTGTAGAAAAATTAAAAAAGCTTCCCTACTGGTTAAAGGATTTTCTTAAAAAATTTGAAATTCTCACAATGTTTCTAATGTTTTATTATATTATAGAAGTTTGACAGTATCTTTTGGTGAATGGACCACGGTCTTCCAGACTGAGGTTTATGCTATTCTGTGTTGTGTTTTGGATGAGAGGGTACGTAACACTAACTTAAAAGGTGTTTGTATCTGCATGGACAGCCAGGCTGCGTTGAAGGGCTGAGTTCATGCGTCTTCACTTCCAGGTTGGTGTTAGAATGTTCAAAAAGACTGGAAGAGCTTTCTTCTTCTCTGAAGGATGTGCTTCTAGTATGGGTGCCAGGTCACATGGAAATTTTAGGAAATGAGCAGGTGGATAGGTTTGCCAAATTAGGCGCCTCTCTCCCTTTCATTGATCCTGAGCCTGCTGTTGACGTGTCTTCTGGCACATATCTGTCGGGCTTCCAGTAATGAACAGCTTCACAGCATTCATCCTTATGGATGAGCTCAGTTGGTTTTCGGCAGTCCAAAATGCTCATCGGGGGTCCGGACAAGGCCATTAGTGAGACGTTGGTGTGTTTTTCATGGAGCGCTCTCAGGCATCTGGTTGGATCTCTTACTGGACATGTGGTTTAAGGAGACATCTCTACATAATGGGGCTCATACCGGATCTATTTTGTAGACTCTGTGAGACAGAGGAGGAAACACCCATCCATCTTATGACTGATTGCTTGGGTTGTGAGGAAATTAGGTTCAGGACCTTTGGTCGGAATAGGATGTCTGCGGAAGAGCTTAGGTTATTTCCGCTTAAGGTTATTGTCCTATTTACGGACTGCGGTGAATCTTAGATGGATTAGATCCGGGTCTGGATTTTTATTATAGACCCGGCTTGTTGTTGTTTTTCTTGGGGTAGCTATATGGGCCCAGTGAAACTTTGGATAGCGTAGGGTTTCCCTCCCCACAGACAAATAATAATAATATCATAGAGGTGGCAAGAATCACACACTGCATTGAACTGATACTTTAGAGAAAAAAGCTTAACGCTTTCAAATTCCCTCAATTTTCCCTGGAAAATGTTTCACAATAAAAGTGTTAGGTATTTATGTGCGTAGATATACAGTAGGTTTGAAGAAAGAAAAATGGTAGGTGCAGTTTTTGAGAAAATCGCGAAAAAAAATATTCAGTCGCATTTCTGGTTGATAGGTATTGCCAGAAACTTCCGTATTAATTGCAGTGGTTTAAGGGCTATGATAGACGAGGGTTCCTGGGTCGCGCCACCTGGGACGGGCCACTTATATTGACGCCACTTGACTCTCGCACCTGGGAAGCGCCACCCACAGCTCCAAGGCCAGTTGAATAATGGAAGTCGAAGAGCTAACAGCTATAGCCTAGCTTCACCTACGTAACCGGAAAAAAATTAAAAATAGACGGTTTTGGGTTCACCCCTTATTAAGAGCGATAAAGGAAACTAGTTTCTTCTTATTCATTGTATCCTCAGCTCAGACAACATTCTGAAAAATTTTTCAATTTTCTCCGGATGTTCCTCCCATCATTCATATTCCTGTTTGAGTACTCACCGTACTCAACGTCCCATATAACTGGGCACGGTTGGATTTCAATTATAAAGGCTTCTACATGAAGCATTTCCATCGCTGTGTCCGCTTCCCACGACCATGTGTGACAGACTGATTAGAAATCACCCGCTGGGACGCGGGTTGAGCCACCGATAGTCGACCGGGTCGCGCCACCTGTACAGTAGCGCCACCCAGTATGAACGCCCAATGGTAAACTGTCTTGCTGATTGGGTCGCGCGACCAGGTGGCGCAACCCAGGAAGCCTCGTCTAATACCGCATTAGAGCTCCCGGCGATTTTTTTCTCTCGCGATTTTTCTCAAAAACTGCCCCAACGATTTTCTTTAAACTTTGTCTACTATCTAAATATCTAACACCTTTATTCAACTGATTTAACAGCATTAAAAGAAGGTCGTCTGAGTGTTTCACACTTTTGTTTTTTTTCTTTTTTTTTAAATCAAAGTTGCAGGTTAAAACTCAACACATTTGCCAACAACATGAGGATCCAACCAGATATAATAAGCAAGACTTTTTACTTAGAAATAATTTGCATAGATCAAAGTACTGCGCTTGTAGGAGGAGAGGTTTTAATTTTTTTTTTTTATCTACGCCCTTCAAAAGAAGGAATGAGATGCTAATTTAAAATATAGCAATAACCGTATTTCTCCTACTTGTTTTTTTCTTTAAGATTTTCTTCTTTTTTTTATGCTTTACATAATTTTATTAATTTTTTTTTGTTTTTGTTTCTATAGTAACAGAAAAGAAAATAGTTCCATTATTTCCTGAAATAACTAAAACCAACTGTTAACCATTCTTTTTTTTCCCCCCCGTTGTATAAATTTAAATAAATTACATTAATAAAACAAAAACCAACATTGCTTTTGGTTACAATTATGAACCTCTTTTATGTAAACAAATTAGTTATTCAAGTATATTAGGCAGGTAGAGTTTAAATAATACAATTACTGTAATATAATGAGAATTATTAGTAAAGTTTGTCTAAAGTTCAAAGTTTCTTGAGAATACAGAAGGATTCCAAAACACAGTTCAATGTAGATATTTAGAGGAAGTAGTTACAAAGCGAAATTTGAAGTGCTTTAGAAAATCTAATTTGGTTTTCATTGTATATGTCTGTGTCTGTTTGTATCGTGAAAGGTCATCTTTATCGGTCATTCAATAAATAATTAACGAGACCAATCGCTGTAGCTCAAAAATGATTTATTTAATCAATAGAAAACTTTGGGTACTTTACAACATAGTCCCCAGCAACATTTATACACTTGTCCCATCGTTCTTCTAATTTGGGTAAGCCTCTGGTATATTTTTTGGGTTGATCTCGAAGCTACTTTTGCACCTGATTTTTTAATTTCTTCATTGGATTGTTAATTTCTTCAAATGTTTTCCACGTAGAGCCAAACAAATGGAAGTCCGATGGGGCGAGTCGGGGCTGTAGGGGGATGTGAAAGGATCTCCCACTCCACTTTGTCTTGGAACCCATTTCGAACAAGTTTTCTTGTCCTACAGCTTATTCTGACTAATTTTATGGACAGTTCCAATACTCGCGTGCACTTCTTCAGCTATCAGTTCAACAGTAGAACGCCTGCTGTTCTGAATTAACGCGTTAATGCGAAATTCGAGGAAGGAAGTTGCAATTTCAACGGTCGTCCACTTCGTTGCTAGTCAAAGATACTTACATGGCCTCTTTTAAACTGTTCTACCCATTTGTAAACGTTCGAACAGTTCAAACAATTATTCCCGTACTTTCAACATTCTTTCATGGATTTTACTACCTTTGATACCCTCTGCAACTAAAAATCTAAGCACTGAGCATTGTTCTTCCGGAGTACAATGCTCGAGCGGACTCGCCATTGTTAACTGAATACATTTGAGGTTATGCTTTCCAAATACTCTCGAACTATGTAACTAGGATACCAACTGACATTATTGTACTGATCAAACAAACCGTTTCTGAGCTCTACGCGATTTGTCTCGTTATTTATTAAATGACCCTCGTACACAGAAATGACAGAGAAGGCAGATGGGTAGGCTGGATTTTTGCCTGTACATAGGTTTAATCAAAGTAGACGCACATATCCAAGCTATCTCTGCAAACCTTCGGTACTTACACTAGCTGATGGTGCCAGTATAAGTGGAAATGGAAGGACAAAAAATTTTATAGTTCACCCAATGAAAAATGATAAACTATTAGAATATAAAAACTGGTTCGAAAAAAAAAATGAATTGTCCAGCTTGGCATGGGCACGATGTCTTAACCCTCCCTTGTGTTTTCAAGCTGATTTCACTTACAGGGTTTCTATCAATCAACGTACCACTCTAATTCAGAATGAGTGTATGGTTTTGACCGATTCAGAATCAGTGTAGCTTGTGACAGAAACTTTGTAAGTGGAAGGTCAAATATCTATACAAACTCGAGAACCACACTCTGGAAAGGCATTTTGGGTCCACAACTACATATTCAGCTTCATTCTTTATTTGTTTAAATATTTCTATTATTCTGTCTTGCTCCGTAGATTTCAAAAATAACAGTTCCTTTTTCTAACCTGACAAAATAAATGCTACTCCAAAAGTTAAGATAGATACGATACTTTTGTAATATTTGCAATAATTTATCCTATCTTTATTCAAAATATCAAACTATCTAAACAGGAAATAATTCGAAAAACGTCTCGTCAAGTAATATGTTAAATGAAGCCCAAATTTGTGGCATTCTTTTTCTTTCCAGAAATCATTCGGGGAGAAAATAATTAAAGTGGTGAAGATTTTATTTAAACGTCAACCTTAAATGTGACAACATAGTTGAAGGGTAGATAATAAAATCTTACAACATTTAATAAACAAATTAATGTCATTCATTTAGTGTCTGTCCATCCCTTTATAAAACAACACTGTACTACACTAAAGGCAGGGCAAGTTGATGTGTTCTCTAAACTAAACAGTACTGGTTAATAGACTTGAAGGTCTTATAATGAAATAAGGAGATAATCTGATAATGCTCGCCTCATTATCAAGCCTAACACCATATTGTGTACACAACAAACAACAACAAGGAACAAACAACAACACCTGATAAATAATTCAAAATTATTTCATAATACCCTGCAAAACCTCTGTTAAACAATAATCAATAAAATAATATAACTTAATTAATTTCTCTTACTATTGTAAGGGGAAGTAATGCAAACGTGTGAAATTTTCGAATAAGTTTTTATAGAATTACATTCTTTTAAGGTCCCATGAATAGTGAGCTTTTCGAAATAGCCCATTTTATATAAATATATAAAATACAGGGAGTCCCAAGATATATGAAGATGGACTTTTTCTTGGAAACTAAGATAGCTAGGAAAAAAAAAATACGTAATCCCTTATTTACACTGAACTCACATGACCTTTTCGGTCAAACAAGTAGCACTAAACATACTAGCCTTCAATAAAACCCTTTAAAAAAAAAAAAACCTATGGCGCAACAGCCCATAAAGGGTCAAGGCTTACCAGACAGCGATTTGAATAGGGGGGCGAGCGGTAGGCATGCCGCAGTTCCCACGCCGTTTAGTTCCGACCTTCGCTACTTAGGTGCGCTACTAACTGTAGCTTCCCAATTTTTATCCAGATGTTGGGGTCAACACCGACTTTGCCCTCAATGGAAATTCTCGCACGAAAGATGAGTGCGCTAGCAACTAGACCAACGCATACTTGGCCTTCAATAGAAAACCAAAAATTCTGGGAGGGATTTTACCCAGTTTTATACATCTGTTTTTTAACTTGGCGCTTGAAATAATGTTTAAGCGAGATTAATTCTTTATGAATACAAATATTCTATATTAAACGCTCATGATTTTTGCGTGTCATCCTTACTCAGCGAGTCCATGCGAATATATTTTATTGTTATACATTTTTCTATTATTTCTAGATTATTAAGTATCATGGAATACCTCCGATATTGAACAAAAAATTATTGGAAATTCATCTAATCGGGTTATGGGGGGACTGTATTGCTAAATGTTATTGAATTCCTTTCAGCGGTGCAGTAGGAATGTTATTTTTAGATATATGTCTCTGCAACTGTAAATATTTTAATATTTCCATTATTAATAAATAAATAAAGATAATAATTATAGCATTAATTGAAGTATAAGAAATTCAATTAAGATATTTATGACTAAAAGGCTTAATTATATATTGTGGAAAAATAAAAAGTAAATGGTAGAATACATTCACTTCCATTTGGATCAATAGAAAACTAATCGCGTTAGGAATCTTATCTGTAACCAGAAACAAAATGTCACCACTGTTCAAATGTACGTATTATCTTCTTTTTTCTTATTTTCTTACTTTCTCTTACTCCTCCTAGTAAGAAAAAGTATTGTAATCATGTCAAATTTTCGATATCAAGTTTTCACTGGAAATATCACGTTTTGAGGTCCCCTAAGTCCAAAAAAGTGGTTTTTTAGAAAATGGTGTGTGTCTGTGTGTATGTGAACAGCATAGCTCAAAAACGAAAAACTGTAGAAAGTTGAAACTTGATATTACATTTAGGTATCACTATGGGATCTGACGGTGCGTTATCTGTCAAAATTACACTTCAATTTTCTCAAAAATGGCTGCGACGATTTTCTTCAAACTTCGTATTTAAACTACACATACAAAGATCTACAACTTTTATTCAAAACATTTTTCTGGGAAAATTCATTTAAGGCCACTTTTAGGGGAGGGATGGGGTTATGTTTTTCTCTTAAGTGCTCATAGCTGATTATACAATTCTATCATCCAAACATTATTAATTAGAAATAAATAGATGGCCAAAATTCCGAGTTTCAAGAAAATTAGTAAACCGGAAATGGGCTTTTACGGGAAAGTTTTTTTTTCAATTTTCGACGAATTCAATGTATTAATTTATTACACCTAAGATAAAATTTGTCAATTATAATTTTGAGAACTGGAGAAAGAGAAAGTAGTGTGAGTGGTTCACACCAGTTTTTTTTTTTGGAACAATAATTAATATTTCCGACGAATTATTTGTAGCAAAATGCCTTATGAATTCATTTTTACAAGCCTAATGATTGTTTTTATATAAAAAAATTAATTGTCATGTATGGCGAGGGCGGAAGGAAACACATAGTTCGCTACCAATATTTTTCCAACAAATATAAATTCGCGGTTCATCCATTTGAGGACCTTCCGGTTTTAAGACTACGCTCACACAGCCTGTCTACAAACCCGTCTCATATTTTTAACAAACTATCCAACACAAGAATATGAACATAAAATCAAATCACTTTCATAAAACTAAAAAAAAAAAAATCAATTCTAGTAAATAAGTATCTGGCGTGAAATATTTTTATAATGCCTTCTCTTCTTCTTCTTCAAGAAAATAAAGAAAATTACACGGTAGAAACGCATTTCCGGTAAATGGATTTTGACCGAAACCTATAAAGTCGTAATCCACGTGGTACCTAAACTGATTTTCCCAAATTTCTTAGAAACTCTTGTGAAAAGTGACTTAGGCTTTCAAAATAAAGAATCATTTCAGAGTCAGCCTACACAATCTACTAACTAGATTTTTTTTTTTTTTTTTTGTATTATAAAGAATGAAATGTGCTACCTAATTTCCGAATTGGAAAAAAAAATCTGTTGACCAGAAGCGCGACTCAACCCCCTCCCCCCCGTTTTCAGTGATTTTTCTCCCCCAAGAAATCATCAACGAGTTTCATTAAGTTTGATGTAATCATTTAAATCTTTCATCCGGGTAAGATTTATTTAATGGTTTATGGTCCATAAATAAATAGTTTTTATTTGGAAGCCGCGTGTATAAAAGAAGTATCTATCTCAAAAAAAAAAAAAAAAAAAAAAAAAAAAGACCCGGGGAAAAGTAATTGGAAATAAAAAGAGTTAATTACTTAATTTATCCGGCTTTTCTTTAGCTACTAAGGACTGCCACTCAAGTCAAGCACCTCTCTACATCTTCCACTTCCTCCCCATTATTTGTTTGCCTTTGTTGGCGGGAGAAGATTTTAATTTTTGTGAAGTCGGGTACAACTCCCCAACCTCGAAGACCAGGGACATGATTTAGGCTGTCCTTACCCTAAATGAATTGTATTCTCTCCGGCTCCCCTAACTCGTCGCATCAGTATCCCTGGGTGTTGTTTTTGTTGGTTTCTTGACAGAAACAGCGTCACCCCCTCTATCACGTCACATCCTCCAGTATTACCGCCTCTATTTAACACTGTTTATTTATGAATCTTCTCTAGCAACACTAGACCGTTCGAACCACGTACCAACAACTGCCCGGAACCCTACAATTCTCACGAAATGAAACAAGTTATTACTGTAAATTAATTTATATATATAGCACATTATAAAAAAGAAAAGAAAACAGATATAATTAATTCGTGCACATGAATTTAAGGAAATAAAAAGCAGCGTCTATAGAAGGAAAAAATCGTGGGCTTTTAAATGAAAAAATACTTCATTAACAAAATGGGTCCTTTAGAAGAAAACATGTTTTCATTAAGTTCTGAACTTAGAATAAGTAAGTAGCACTTTCTTTTTTTTTTATAACATTCCAAACTTTATTTAGAAAAAGTAAATTAAAAAAAATTTAATAAACTTTACAATATTCTGCTACAAACACACACACACACACACACAAACACACACACATACACACAAATCTGGTAATGATAAATTTTCTTTCAAGTTGCAAATTTTAGTAAATATTAAGTTGCTTTGAACAACTTAATATAATGAAGTACTTCAGAGTTAAGTACCTCTGATATCTCTCCTTTAGAACTCATTAAATAAATTTACCCAGAAAAAATTTTAAAATCTCTCGAGTAGAAATTTGCACTTTTGGTCGACAGAATTTTCTATAAACTCTGAATTTAGGCAAAATATTTAATTATTTATAAGATATAGATTGCAAAACCATGGTATTACACTGAAATGGCACTTTGGAGGAAAGCGTTAAGGTATCTTCTATATGGCTCGCCCTTTAAAAACTTCTTTTTCAGACTTGTTCCTATAAGCTGCCGCATGTATCCGCTTACCTCCATCTCTTCTCTCTTCTCTCCCACTCACTCTCTCTCTCTCTACGGGCAATCACTGTCCAGCAATTTCCAGCCAGCCATGATCTCCTGCATACACTGCAGCCAGTCCTATCTCAGTCTAACTCTAAGTCTATTAATTCTGGCTGCCATCTATTAAAATCAACTTTCCCAGACACAAAAAAGGTTATATATATGGTAGTGAAAGACTTACGTTTATAAAGAATTTTCGTTGCAAACTAAAACCTATGTTTTCTTTCTCAAACTTCAAATTTTTCACCACAGTTAACTATTCTTAGTTAATTGGGTTGTTATACTATATATATTCTATATATATCTAAATCAGAGACATTTTCCGTGGTAGCCTGCTTCATTTTGTGGGGTTTCCCCATCGACCCGTTTTCGGGCGTTCGCCCATCTTCAGGATTCTTTTTTCAACAGAGGATAACACAGACTTGCACCCCGAGCAACTTCAGTTTTACACTTCATTTAATTTCCTCTGTGCAAGTCTGTGGTTTGGCACACTGATCTGAAAACGCATCCTTAAGATGGGCGAACTCCGAAACCGTCGATAACCACCAAATGAAGCAGGCTACCACGGTAAATGTTCTGATGCTTTCCAGCTTTGCGACCACCCAATATATATAGAGATATATAAATTGGTAATTCAATATTAACTATGGAAATCGCTATAGCTCAAAAACGATTTATTTAATCAATACAAAACTTTGGCTACTTTTCAACATAGTCTCCAGCAACATTTTTATACTTGTCCTATCGTTCTTCTAATTGTGTGTGTATTTGGCATACAATACTTTGGGTTGATCTCGAAGCCGCTTTTGCAACTGTTTTTAACTTCTTAATTGGATTGAACAGTAAGAGCCTCTTTAAGAGGTCCAAACAAAAGGTCGGGGCTTCAGGGGGGATGTGGAAGGATCTCCCACCCTACTTTCTTTGTGGGCATCCGTAAGTTGTCTTGGAACCCATCTCGCACAAGTTTTGTATATATACAAACTGAACTGAATGAACATATATATATATATATATATATGTTCATTCTGAATAATGTTATGGATAGTTCCAACACTCGCGTCCACTTCTTCAGCTAACAGTACAACAGTAATACACCTGCTGTCCTGAATTAACATTGAGTCCTGGCGTTAATGCGACATTCGAGAAAGGAAGTTGCAACTTTAACGGTCGTCCACTTCGTTGGTCGTCAAAGACATTTACATGGCTACTTTTAAACTGTTCTACCCATTTGTAAATGTTCGAACGGTTCAAACAATTATTCCCTTATACTTTCAACATTCTTTCGTGAATTTCACAACAGCTGATTCCTTCTGCAACTAAAAATCTAATCATTAAGCGTTGTTCTTCCGAGGTGCAATGGTCGAGCGGACTCGCCATTGTTAACTGAATACATTGAGGTTATGCCTTACCAAATACTCTCGAAAGCTGATGAGAACTGTGTATTGATTAACAAACTGTTTCTGAGCTACAGCGATCTGTCTCATTACTTACTGAATGGCGATTATATATATATATTTGTGTGTGTGTGTGTGTGTGTGTGTGTGTGTACACAGGGTGATGTTGCTACTCCCGGAGGTGATTGTATAGCCCTTAAATGCAACAAAAAAGTTCATTTATAAACTTGTAGAATCTGTAGTAGAATATTTTAATATAAACTGAGTTTTGTGGATGGTAATCTAGTTTAGGTAGGCATTACCTCTCTACTGTGAGGTGTGACATAATTATAATAATGGACTCTGTTTTTGTTTTTTTTTTTTTTGCAATATTGTGTAAATATTGTTTTATGTGATTTGTAAAGAATTATCTTTAAACAGATTACAGTTTATTTATGTTATTCCACTAATTTGAGAACTTTGTTTTATTAGCTAACTTCATCATCACCTTAATTAAAATAAATAATTATATTATTTTCATTAGAACGTATTGCTTACACAAACTATGGTCCAATACTTAATCGATGTGGAGTTATAACACATTTTGTAATTTTTTTTTTCCCTTTCTCGACTTCATCTCAAAAAAAAATCGCTCATAAAACCTACTATGCTGGTGCAAATAACATCGCTGGAAAAAGCATAAAATTACCAAATGTCATGCCGATTTATGACAAATATGTAGAGGGAAAGTGTGTTTTCTTGTTGTTTTTTTTGTGTGTTGAAAAGGAAAAATATATGATTTAGTATTTTCTAAAAAAAACACTTTAAACAACACTTCAAAATCACAAATTTCATGAACAGTTCTTCATTTAATTTCTTTAAATATATCCATCAAAGTGAGGGATTGAATTATCTCGTATTATTCAAAAAGTGAGGCGGTGTCTGAGAAAGAGGAGTATTTGTTATCAAGTGGCACTTGTTTGTCCGATTTATTACTACAAGTTTTTATAAAAACAAAACTGAAAATAATCTTGTTCTCCAAACAATTGATTTCTGGTAAAACGGATAATAATAAAAAAATTCTTAAAAATGTCTGAAGAAAAGTGGATTACAAGAGCTTTTCGAAATGTACTCCTCTCTCTCGAATGCTCTTTCAACAACGCCGACCCACTGAAGCTACAGCACGTGCAACCTGTAGTTGGTTGTCAGAAAGAGGAGGTTGTCACGAACAGACACGCATGTTCGATTCGAACAACCAACTCATCTCTCTGTGTTGATGAGCTGGAAATATACCGTACACTTTTCATTGATCCCCAAACATAAAAGTCGAAAGGCTTAAGATCTGGGCTTCTCGGAGGCTACAGAACCAGGTCATAGCGTGCTATTCTTCTCGGATAGTTATTTATCCACCACTCAGTCAGAGCTCTTCCAATAATGCGCTGGACATCCATCCATGGATATGGATAGTAAGGATAGGCACATCTACTAGTCGAGGATTAAACTTTAAGGCTCAATTCGATTTCAGAGTTACTGGCAAAAGTAAGGCTCGAGGAAACGATCTCCTATAAGCTCCAACCTAACAATGAACTGATACTGGACATGTGATCTTCTGATAGATATGCGTTATGTGAATTTAAAATTCCGCAACGAGTAATTGATATCTCATCCGTCCATATTACTTGCTCAAGAAAATGGATATCTACGGCATTCGCTATATGCAATACGCATTTCTTTTCACCCGCCTGTAAATTCTATGCCTGGCGCTCATGATTATGGTGTCTTACATCCTCTCTTAGTACTATAATGGATATTTGCCAACTTCTTTTAAAAAATCCATCTAACATGCGTTTCTACAAAAGAATACTAATTGATTAGATTTTGGGAGACGAAAGTTTTGGAGAAACGCTGGAAGGACATGCAGGGGTGCCTCCAAGCCAAAAGATTTATAAAGACAAGTAAGCAGGGAACTTCGGAGTATCTCCTGTCCCCTAGTAGGACGGGTATGAGGACCCTGATCGGGATAGTGACTGGACACACTTGGGTGTCCAGTCACTTGTTCAATATAGGGACTAGTCCCATTTGTCAGAACTGTGACGACGGAGTCAGGGAAACGGTGTACCACTACCTTTGTCAGTGTCCCCGTTTCGCTGGAACTAGGTTTCGTGTTTTTGGGTGGGCATCACTCTCGCAGGATTGTCTGCGCGAGCTGGAGGAGTTTCGGGATATCTTGGGATACTGTAGATTAACCGGTAAGCTACCGGGGGAGATTTATTAAGGGGATAGGGGGGTATCGGGGGGATAAAGGCCACATAGGCTTAGGTCCCGCGCCATTAGGCACCCGAACTACAATAATAATAATCCCGGCGTTTATGTCCTTATCATAATTCCCGTCTTTATTTGTCATCTTGCCTAAAGAGCGCATCTCTTTACAACATTTATTTACGGTTTCTTTCTCTTCTATAACCACACATTGATCTATCTCTTTTTAGTAGATAGATATTTAGTTTTCTTTAAATTTAGAGTATCTCTAAATTATTCTTCAGTTAACTTTTTGATCATGTATCTTCTAAGTCGTCACGTTGTGAATAAAGTCGCACCAATATTAATAATAAAATGTACACAGAGAAACAAACAAATAGCTGATCCATATGTTTCCCAAATGTTTTTTGAACAATGCAATCATGTGTGCAAATCACATCAACAGGAACATTATCATTCCATAGTGCTGCGTGGTTAGGGCAGGCCGCAACAAAGGCGAGGTAAATTGTGGTACTGGATTCCCTTCCCGATATTTGCCTTAAACAAAAGTGATGTACATTAAAAATAGGTCTCACATAGTATTGTAAATATTTTTAAAACTTTACTTATTACTTTCCCCTTTTCATTGCAATTCGTTGTTCATTACTTTTTTTTTTTTTTTTTCTTTAATGTCCTACATTCATCTTAAAGTGAAGAAATGTTTACTTTCTTTTACATGTTCTCTGTTAGGAAGGAATTCCTTTTACCAAGTAACCAGTAAATACACATTATAAAATACGATTTCATGGCAGGCTCATAGTTGATGAAGTTACTGAGATATAATATGGTTGAAAGAATCCATTGTAGTCTTATTTTAACGGAATTTACTCCTCATGATTCTTCTATAACAATGATCTATGGTATTTGGGAATCCGGTTTTTTTTTTTTTTATTCATCTTCTTTATACATTGACCGTGGGATACTCAGCGCACCCATTTTACATGTATTGATGAACCGTTGCTGAAAGAAAAATACACCCTTTACTATATCCATGACATTGATGAACTGATACCTGTATTAGAGGTTTTAAGAGATCCTGTATGAAAAGTGTAGTTTTTTATCACTACAATAGTGCCATTCTTTTATATGTCAAAAAAAAGTATTCACAGTTTGCAAATCTCTTATTTCTTGAAGAATTATTATCGAATATTTTTGCTTAATTCTAGATTTTTGTAAATTAATCGTCTTCTTAAAATATGAAACACTTATGGTTTTATCTTTATTTCTTTACATAAAATCGAAATATATATAATTAAATCAAACGTTGCATTCCTTGTTGATTAAAAATAAACTAAAAATCAGAAAGCGTTAATAAACAATTTTGATGAACGAACTGCTTATCAATTATGTGGTTACGAAATTATAAAATTATTGGAACCATCTTTAAAGTCTTTTAGTCTTCAATGGGTAATTGGCAGCTCCCGCTCTAGTGGTTACGTCGCCCCGGACAAAAAGACAGATTGCCGCCTCATAAGAATATATATATATATTTTTTATGCAAGTCTATGAATGTTCAAACACAAGCTGAAGCTGCACTCTCTGCTCGCGTGCTAATGCTATTCTGTTCAGAGAAATATTTTCATTTTCAAAGTAGTTCAAGCATCGTCCCTTACAAAGTCTGCGTTAATTTTTCAACAAATAGTGTAAATATTTTTAGATTTTAGACATAAACAATATAAATACACTACGCACTGTAAATTTTTAGCCTACGGAAAAATCGATATGTGAAATTTTCTATTAATCGAATATTTAACGGATCAATATTTTTCTCGCACTTACTATCAAAATGGTGCCCCTAAATTTTGGCGCCTAGAAGTATCAGGCAATGAAGAAGCCGATAAGGCAGCCAGGAAAGAGGTCCATGGTTTAAATGCGGATGTTAGATACCTTGCCCCCCTATCAGAATTTTTTATCAAAAGAAGAACACTTTTATTTAATGAATGGCAACAAATGTACGAATGAGCAGGAATGAGTGGATGAAGGTAATTTCCACGTCAGATACGTAGCGCGGGTGGGTAACATTCCTTGGTTTTGGAAGCCTTGATTGAGCAGCAGCAAGTAATAAAGCTGACACGGTTAAAACAAAGCCTGCGCTAGTCAACAGAAATCTGAAAATGTTTATAGTGGTAAATTCAGTGAATTGTTACAATTGTAATGTTCAAGTTACTGTGGAGCACAGAATAATGTTCTGTAAAAGTTATGACTTTTTATTTGGAGATAATAGCCAATTATTTAAATAATTCAACAGCCTCTCTGACTTATTGAATTCAAGAAACCCACTCATAAAGCAATGATAAAGCACTCCTCGCATTTTTAGAGGAGGCTAAAATTATAATTTAACGGATGGATGATCTAACGGTATTGGAATTCAAATTATAAAACTTCACTTTATCGTTATTGTTATTTATATATTTTCTTGTCGATAAATAGATCTCTGGGCGTCTTTTGAAAGACGCTGATCTAGAGAGATGCACCATCCAGCTCGAACGGCGATGCTGCTCAAGCAACTTGCAATGGCACAGCGTACTGATCAATCAAGATGACATCCATATTAAGTCAGCAAAAGAACAGAATATTGGTGAGGCAGTCATAAAAACAATTAACATTTCGATTCGTTGGATTCGTGTCAATACTACAAAAGAAAAAACAAACAATAGATCTGGTGAAAGAAACACATTCAATCAACAGAGTTATGAACCATATATATGTGGTTATGAATTATCCCGAGGGAGTCAGTGATTATTTGCTCTGCGATCACCGTCAGTTTCTTTCTGTTGATACCGACATCGCCGAAGAAAGATAAGAGTATTTTTTTGGGGGGGATCATTCCCGTGGAACCAAACCAAAGTCCATAGACCGCAAATCTCCGCTCCCCGAACACTTCTCTGAACTTCTCTTGCAGGAATGAATGTTATGGTGTGGATGTGTGTAGGTAGCTTGTGGCGTGAGCGTTTTACTGAAAAGGGCTTGTAAGTACGTTAGAGATAGAAGTATTAAGAATAATTAAGAAATCAACACTGTTAACAATAATTATATTCTGTTAAAATAATAACTACAAGTTATTTGATATTATAAACTTATTTAATACATTGTGAAACTGGCATTGATACTAAGAGAACAATTCCTGAAGTGTTCTGGCTTTGGAAGCAGAATACGACTGTGTTGCTTGAAGGCTAAGTTAAGACTGTCTTTTTTGAACTGAACTATTTGAAAGCTGATGGCAGACTCTATTCTTTGGAATTGCTCTCTCTCTCTAGCGGGGGAATTAGCTTGTACAAAAGGTTTGCCCTAAAGGGATTTTGTGCCTTTGTTTTTCTATTTAGTATGATCCCAATTTACAGTACCTGATACTAAAATACAATCTTCTTGAAGTTAAATTCACATTATAAAATATTCTAAATTATTTTTAAAAACTATTATTTTTCATTTCGTTCTTCCACTACAAAGGGCACACATTTTTCATAGATGCCCTTCTTTTCATCGTTTATGAGTTCTGCTTGTTTGGGTTCATTGCCCTCAAATCTCACTGTGGGGTCCAAGATCAACGCAGTTCCACCTTTGCTGTCAAACGCTACCTTGCGTAACATAGCAAAATCAAAAATAAAAACATGTATCCTAAAATCCTCATAGTAGGTAGTCTCAAAATAAAAAAATGTATTTGAAAGTACTTGATACATTACTAGAGTGATTATCTAGAATTGCGAATAATCTAGAATCTAAACTTCGATGGAAAAGAATTATTAGAAGCAATACTGCTGTTAAAATGATATTAGAAGCAAAACTGTTTTAAAATGATAAATAAAGTTATTCAACCGTCTGCCAGTTTAATGTTCTCACGATACCTCCATTAACTGGCTTAGATTTGGTTTATACATTCTATCCAAGAACGCAAAAAAACAAACAAAAAAAAAACAAGAATTATGGAAGTCCCTGTTAAGTTTTTGTAGGAGAATTAAATACAGTTTAAATTAATTTCTTATAAATTTAATATAAATATAAAATAAATTTCAAGATTAATAAAATGAGATATTTATGGAAATTTACGATCAACTTCTTCAAAGAATAAGGAAGAGGAACAGTTCAGCAGAAGGTTGAATAATAATCAGTGCTGATTGTTATTCTATTGGAGTATTACCTCTGATGACGCTCTCATGGTTGGTTAAAGTTGTACAGCGATAATACGATTTAAACAAGAAGTTTAGAAGTATTATTCATTTTCGCTATATATATATATAAAGTTTTAGGATTCCTTTTACAGAGTTTGGTGTTATACGTACGAATTTCTGAATGTCTTTATGGAACACCCAAATGGCTTTCTCTATAGCTCATAGTTCTTTTTTTGAAAGTTCGAATTTTCCGTAAATGTTGTGTTGTTCTTAATATACTATACTATAGGTTATAGATCGTTAACTATAAAGAATATATATAGACTCATACTTTAATGGGAAAAATGTTCCCAGATTCCCTAGAACTCAATTAAAATCAATTTTTCTGGCAAAAAGTTTAATGTATTAACAAAATTACTAGTTTGAATAAAAATCATTTGACAGGGAATGTGACTTTACTGAAAGGTTTGTTCAATTTACTACGATTTTTACTGGATACAGGTATCACAGAGTTTCTTTGAGCTTGGATACTAACCACGCATATAATAGATCTATCACTATTGTTGTAACATTTTACTGGGTACATAGATTGTATCGTCTTGGTTAGTCAGGCTGCGTTAAAGGCGCTAAGTTCATGTGGATGGAAGAGTTTTCTTCTTTAAATGATGCACTTCTAGTTTGGTTACCAGATCATATGAGGATTTTGTGGAAATGAAAAAGTGGACAGGTATGCGAAATTAGGCGCCTCTCTCTCCATTTTCATTGGTCCTGAGCCTGCTGTTGGTGTGTTTTTTGGCACATGTCTTCAAACTTCCAGTCCTGGACAGCTTCACAGCACACATCCCTATAGATGAGCACAGTTGGTTTGTCTGCAGACAGTCTAAGATGCTCATTAGGGATCCGGGTATGGCTTTTAGTGAGGGAGTGCTGTGTCTTTCACGGACCTCTCTCAGGCATCTGGTTGTAGACTTCTGATTGCCCTCACTGGGCATTGCGGCTTAAGGAGACAACTCTACACAATGGGGCTCATGCCGGACCCCTTTTGGAGGGTCTGTGAGACGGAGGAGGAAACACCCATACATCTCATGACGGATTGTGTGGGCTGTGAGGAAATTAGGTTAAAGACCTTTGACCGGAACAGGATGTCGGATGGAAGAGCTTAGGCTATGTTTTTTTAAGGTTGTGGTCCGATTTGTTCGGACTGTAGTAAAACTTAGGTGGGTGAAACCCGGGCCCGGACTTTTGGTCCAGACCTGGTAATTGTAATTCTTTTGGGACAACTATATTTAACCCCTACCTTTTTTAAATATTGAAGTAACTCAACATTTAGTATAAATCCCAAGATTGAAGGAAATTGATCAATTATAAATAACTATGTAAAATGGTAACTATTAAAATAATGTTATGTGAGTGTTCACACCAGATTTAAAAAATAAAAAATTAATCCAGGCCCCCTGTTACGGAATGGAATTCGGTATCAGTTTTAAATAAAAAAAACAACTTTATCCCCTAAGCGACCTCGGTTGCTTAACTTGGAATAGTCACCCTAAAAGATTTGGATGAAGCTGTGATAGGAGTTTCAGGGGATTCAAAATTAATGACTAAATACTATTACTACTACACTATAATTAATACATATACACTTATGATTCTAAGGACTTGACTTAGAATCATAAGGGACTTGACTTAGATTAAGAGACAGGGAGATAAACTCAATGAGAGACTAAGAGATAGGCAAGTGCTGATGTGTAGATTCGATGTTTGTCTTTGGCTGATCACATGGAAGGTGTCTTTGTTCTTGAAGATGGTGATAAGAATGGGACCTCCACTGTCCCTTTTTCTTTCAATTTAGACCCCTGTGGTAGGGGAAGTAGCACGGTGCTTCATCCCCAACAATTGGTTGGCTTCGTTTCCTTTTATACAAGCTTGGCGTTCCTTGCGGACAGCAGGGAACTAATTTGACTTGTGATATGCCATCACAAACCAATCAATTAATCGATGCAATAGACTCAATTCCTTCCTGCAATAACTTATGGTTATTTTATCAAAATTACATTAAACGTCTCGTGTATTAATAATAATGAATTGTATTGTGGCGGCAAAAAAATCAGAAGAGGCAAAGTATTGAGAAGAGGTTATTATCATATGATTAATTATTATTATTATTATTATTGTGTACTGTTTGAGATAGAGTTTAGTGTGAATTTGAAATAAATACTTTTAACTGAAACAGTGTGTTGTTAATTCAATACTTGAATCAACTATTCATGAAACGCTAAACGTGGTGACCCCGAACGGTAAGATTCGTGAACTGCTACTATACATAACTTTTCTCATAAGACCAAAGTGAGTATTAAGTATTCCATTTATTGCAGTATTACATTTCTACTATAGAAAATGGGTCAACAAATAGAAGACCTGCAATAACAAATAGCAAACTAACAGCGTCATTGGCACGAGACGACTCGAATTCGGCTAGCGATTCTAGCGTGGCCTACGTTGCAGTTAAACTCTCACCTTTCTGGCCATTAGTCAGACTTGTGGTTTGCACATATTGAGGCCCAATTTGAGATAGCCAAAATCACTAGAGCAGAAACAAAATTTAACTTTAGAACCCATCCAACTCACAATGATCTCTAACGTTCTGAGAGACCCCGCTCATCGAACTTACGAGGAAATAAAGACAACCATTATTAAACGTTGAAGCACTTCTGACGAAGAAAACTTAAGGAAACTGTTTTAAGTCATATTGAACTCGGGGACAAGAAACCAACCCAATTGCTTCGGGAGATCAAAACATTGGCAGGACCTACAGCATCAGAAGAAATCATAAAAGTCTTATGGTTTCAAAGGCTACTATCCACCACGCAGGCAATCTTAGAAGTCAGCAAAGAGCATATTGATACTTTAGCTGAGATGGCGGACAGAATTAGTCAAATACCTGCACCGTATGTGACCCAAACCTCCAAAAGCCCACCTCAAGACTCTATTTTAGAAGATTTACAACGCTAACTGAACAATCTCACTTAAGAGGTTAAAAGTTTAAAAAATGCCCGTTATCGTTTTCGGGACCGGTCTAATACTCGTCCAGGGCAACGCTCCCGATCACCCTCCGCAAACTCGGGAGTGTGCTGGTATCATAAAAATTTCGGTAAGCAGGCAAACAGATGCAGCCATCCTTGCACATACTCCTCTACAAACCAGGAAAACGAGAAGTGAACCTCCATTCGTATGCGGCTGATGGAGGTTCTACCCATTCTAGCAGCCTAGTTATTTCCGACATAAAAACTGGAATTAGTCAATACAGGCGCCAAAATTTCCTTTATATCAGTCCAGCCTCAAGATCGACCAAACAAATCCTCACAACAACTGTACGCCGCCAACGGCTCAGCGATCCCCACATATGGCCAGAAATTGATATGCTTAAACCGGCATTTATAATTAGCACAGGCAGGAAGATCAGTCGATCCAGAAGAGACATCAACCTCAACTATACAACTAACTCACACTGAAGATAAGCACGTAGACCCCCCCCCCAAATGAGCCAGCTATATAACGTACAACCAATGAGCCACAACACCTAGTCCTGACCAGAACAGGAAGAACCGTCCGCTTTCCCAAGAAATTGGCGGAATTTATATGCTAAGTGTTTGAGTAGGGCCTAATCAGTTCGAAGATAAAACACCGTAATACGAAGTTTTGGGGGGAGTAATGTGGCGGCTAAAAAGATCGATAGTATTGTGAAGAGGTTATTACCATATGATTAGATTATTATTGGGTACTGTTTGAGATAGAGTTTAGTGTGAGTTTCTAATAAATACTTTTAACCGAAAACAGTGTTTTGTTAATTCAATACTTGAATCAACTATTCCGGAAAGCTAAAATATCATAAACCAATTATTCATTTTCCATTTCATTTACTCTGTTTAACACTTTTACTATAGTCCAATTAATGAATCAATTTTTTAAATAATTACTTTATTTTATTGTACATGGGATTTGATTTGGTTTATTATTTTTCAATAATATTGTTTTCAAGAATAAATTGATTAAAAAAATCATGATTTAATTAAAAAAAAGTAAAAAAAAAAATACATTGAAACAATAATTACAATTCTGGGTAAATCCTCCAGAATGTTGATGTTTATAAACACATTCCATTTACCAAAGTTAATTAAAATTTTACCATAACTTGTGGTTTTGTCTTCATTATAGGAGTGTTTATTTTGCAATATTAGTAAGCTATAGGATTAATAGCGGGGATTTTTAGAGTTATATTCTTTAAAACAACCATTTTAATATTTACTACGTAGATTAATAAATATATAATTTATTTTAATAATAATAATAATAATAATAATAATAAAATCCTCAAAGGTAAGGTTATACCTGTCAAGGAAGTTGGGAGGCAGGGGACTCGTCAACATTCGAACACTTTGAATACTTTCGAACACTGGGTAGAAGAATGGAAAGCCAAGGAGCTCCATGGCCGGTATTATGCGGCGTTGGAGGCAGACGGTATCTCTCGCGAGATATCAGTAAAGTGGCTCGTGCGAGGTGAACTCTTTCCGGAGACGGAAGGATTTGTACTCGCAATCCAAGGCCAAGTGATTGCGACAAGATCATACCGGAGGCACATAATCGGGGAGCGAGAAATCTCTGACCGATGCAGGCTGTGCAACGCAGCAGTAGAGTCCATTCAGCATATCATCGCTGGGTGCTCGAATTTAGCAGGCACTGAGTACCTCTCAAGGCACAATAATGTAGCGCGCATACTCCATCTGGCATTGGTAATCAGGCTCGGGATTGTGTCAGAGGCAGAGGAGCTTCCTTATTACAGGTATTACCCGAAGGCCATAGTGGAAAAGGACGGGGTTCTGGTGTATTGGGATCAGTGCATGATCACCGATAGGTCGGTCTTGCACAATAGACCGGACATCCTTATTTTAAATACCCGAAAAAGGGCAGCCGGGATAATAGATATAGGGATTCCCTTGGACGACAATACCCGCAAAACTTTAGCCGAGAAGAAGCGGAAGTACCAGGATCTAGCGATTGAAATCAAAGAGATGTATCAGCTGGATGTGGTTAGGGTAATCCCGATTGTCATATCGGCTAATGGCCTAGTACCTGTTGAGACTGTCAAGAATCTGCATGAGCTCGAGCTGGAACCTGGTTGTTAGAGAAGGCGCAGAAGTCTGTTTTATTGGACACAGCGAGGCTGGTGAGGAAGTTCCTCAATTTATAACAAATGAAATGTCTTCAATGGGTTGGAATTGTTCCCCCCGCTGATGCTATTTGCAAACGGAAAAAATAAATGGAAAAAAAAAAATAATAAGTATATAATAATAATAATAATAACCTTGATTCTCTTTTTGTGTTATAAAATATTTTTAAATCTTTTTTATAATGAATTTTGCCCACCCGTACAATATAAAGCAACAGATTATACAATATAAAGTGACATACAATTGAAATCTGCGGCTCACTACAATCAATAGAATTTAATTAAACAAATTTCTCTTTAAAATTGCTACGATTACAAACGTTTTGTTCTACTGGACATAAAAAAGGGTGGTAGAAGTTATACATATATAAGTGAACTTTGTGAGGCCTCCGTGTCAACCGACAAAGCTTGTAGCAGCAGATTAAATTTAAACATAACTGATGGGTCCTTCCAAAACTCACTGAGATAAGCTTTTCCGGAAAATGTTATAAATGAATGTGATATATTTTTTCAATGTACTTAATATTCCAAGTGTTTTGCGAGGATCTAAATTCGACTCAAAAGACATCTAAGCTGATACGGATTCTTGGTAAGGATAAGGATTGTCAATTGGGTACTTTAAGATATCCTGACGGTTCCTTTACAGGAGGAGAAATGGAGAGATTACAGCTATTGCTTAATACCCATTTCCCGGATAACATAAACATAAACAACACTGCTTCGCCTGCGTTTGGTCAGTGAGCGGTTTGGGCAGTGCAAAGTTTCTCACCGTTTAAGTCCCCTGGTCCTGATGGAGTTTATCCCTGTCAGCTACAAAATGGTGGAGATGTACTGATGAAGATGTTGATAAGGATTTTTAAAAGTTATTTAATGTTTGGTTATGTGCCACATTTGGAGGGAAGTTAGGTCTTTATTCCTAAACCAGGAGAAGTGACTATAAGGGAAGCATTTAGACCTATAAGCCTTATGTCTTTCCTTCTAAAAACTTTGGAAAGGTTGGTGGATAGGTATATTACTGATGGTCCTTTGAAGGATAATCCACTCCATCCAAACCAACATACTCGTACAGTAGGAAAATCGACAGAGACTGCTTTGCATTGTCTGGTCGGTAGGATAGAATCAGCTCTAAAGATAAAGGAACATGCTTTAAGGTGCTTCTTTGATGTTGAAGGGGCATTTGACAGAGTATCGTTTGATGCTCTTGAAGATTCCCTAGGTCGAAAAGGTATACAACCAGTTTTAATTAACTGGATAGGTATTTATTTAAGGAGTAGAGTTATACAGGCTTCTATAGGTATGCGCACTGTGGTTTTGGAAGCGGGGAGAGGGTGTCCTCAAGGTGGTTGTCTCTCACCAAAGCTATGGTGTGCTGTCATGGATGAACTGTTAACCAGGATGAATTCATCGGGATTCTATGTACAGGCATATGCCGATGATGGTGTTATTTTATTGATGGGGCGATGTCTGATTACTATCTCAGACTTAATGCAAAGTGCCCTCAACATGGTATATGATTGGACTCAGGATAAGGGTCTTTGAATTGATCCCAATAAGACCCAGGTGATTTTATTTACTAATAGAAGGAAGATCGTAGGATTAAAACCTCCTAGATTATTAAGAATTCTGTTCAGATTTGCAAATCAGTGAAGTTTATTGGGGTGGTCTTGACAGTAAATTAAATTGGTCGGATCATGTTAAGACACAGCATCAAAAGGCAATTATTTCCTTTTGGCAATGTCGAAGAATCGTAGGTAAAAATTGGGGGATTACTCCCAAGATGATGTTTTAGATTTATGGTATGGTTATTAAACCTAGGTTGTTGTATGCGGCTTTGGTGTGGTGGCGTCGCATTGAGATAAGATCCGCTAGACTGCTGCTTGAGGATGGATATTCGACGCTTGGCTTGTCTGGCGGTGACCGGTGCGATGTGGACCACACCTACAGCTGCAATGGAGACTTTATTAGGAATTCCACCGCTCTTTGTAGAGGTGAAAACTATGGCAATGAAAGCCTGTTATAGAATTAAACAGGCAGGTTTTTGGCAGGGTAAGCGATATGGTCACTCTACCATTCATCGCGAGATGCTTTTGAAGGTTCCTGTTACAGGTTTTCTCTCTGATAGAATGTTGAAGACTTTTGTTTTCGAGCATTCTTACAGTGTCAGGTTACCCTCTAGGGAAGATTGCTCAAGATTGGGTCCGTCTGGCATGATACCTGATAATTACTTCCAGTGTTACACGGACGGTTCCATAATGGGATGGTAGGTCTGGAGCTGCGGTCTATTTTGAGACCGGAGATCATTTGACAGTATCTCTTGGTGAATGGACCACGGTCTTCCAGACTGAGGTTTATGCTATTCTTTGTTGTGTTTTGGATGAGAGAGTACGTAACACTAACTTAAAAGGTGTTTATATCTGCTCGGACAGCCAGGCTGCGCTGAAGACGCTGAGTTCATGTGTCTTCACTTCCAGGTTCAGCAGCACGCTCAAATTTTTCACACGTGAAAAAAAAATTTCTTCAGGAGAGGAATGTAACGGCAAGAGAGAGAGCACAAGCCCGACCGAGAGAAAAAAAGGCCCTTATGGTACTCTCTCAATTAAGCAGGATAGAGTGGGGAACTGTGATATTAAGCCAGTTGAGAGAGCTAGATATCTATCTATCTATTCTCTCCGATCAACATAAAAACTTCGCATCGTGTCATATCTCTACTCTCACCTTTATTCTATAAAAATCATTACAAGTCCAGTGTAGTTAGTGTAAACTTATAGTTATATTATAACAGTATCTTCATATCTCGTCTAATTAATCAATCCCAATTTCTCTGCTCATCAAGAGAGAATTACATCAGCAAGAGAGAGCAGACAGACGAGAGAATTAAGAGTGAGAAAGCAGGCTCACTCTGGTACTCTCTCAGTTAAGCAGGCTAGAGTGGGAGAACCTGTATATAAGCCAGTGAGAGACCTAGACATCTATCTATCAGATTCAACCATATAAATCGCATTGTGTCATATCTCTACTCCCACCTTTTATTCTAAAAAATAATCACAATCCCAGTGCAGTTTGTGTAAACTTATAGCTATATTATAAGAGTGTCTTCATATCTCGTCTAATTAATCAATCCTAATTTCTCTCCTCATCAACTCCATTATATTCAACAAAAATTAGAGCGATTTGTGTTTTGTTTAGTAATAAAAATCTTGTGATTTTTCAGATAATCGATATGTTTTACTCTATTGAGACTTTTGCTAATACGCGATTGTAAACAAACAGTAGATAAATTCATATTGAATAAAATTCAAGATTGAATGACCTCTGGTACAGACTATCTATCGTCTACATACGTATTTAAGAGCAGGTTACTGTTTTGAAATTAAATTCTTCTTAAGTTTATTTTATTTAGTTTTATAGTTAATTAATTATATATTTTCCAATAATAGATATTTAATTTTTAGAGAAGCGAAATTTCCCCCACCCCCATTGGGAGAAGAAAACATGCGAATTTGATTATGTAAATTCATCAAAAACTTTTAATTTTGAATTTATACATACAAAAAAAAAAAAAATTTTTTTCATTATATTTAAAAAAATAAATATTTAGGTGCAGATCTACTCATATGTTATTTGTCCTATTTAAATTTTACTTGCTCCAACTTTTTTTTTTGATTGTTTGGGGTATGGTCCAACTTGTGCGCTTTCCTCTTCCCTTTGAACTTGCGCTTCCTCTTTCCATTTCAACATGCGTTGCGCATGCCTTTCCAGCATGCCTCTTGAGGCATTCAATTTTATTGTCCATACTCCATCCGTTCAGTGTGCATTTTATCGATAGATTCAAAAGCGGCACATTAGCTATTTGTGCAGGTTACCTGTTTTTTGAAAAGTGCACGAAAAAGAAAAAAAAGCAGCGAACCATCAATCTTATGGAAACCATTTGCAACTGACCTTAATCAGGGCTCGCCAAAAAAAAAAAGAGAATTTAATTACAGGCTATCGGGAGCAAGGAGAATCGTTGAAAATGCTTTTGGGTTGATGGCGCGCCCCAGCGGTCAGCATTTTTCGTAAGCCTATAGAAGAGAGAACACTTAATCAAAATCAAGTGGGGCTGCTCAATTAAATTGAGGTACTCCAACACACAGCGTACTCATCAATCCGTAGACACAGCAAAAAGCGACATACCTAGATATAAAAAGTTAAAATATAAGGATGTTCTAATGTCCAATGTCAAATAAAAGAACTAATATGTATAGATGACATAAAGTGCATCTAAGTCTAAATATATACATTAAGTTTATCTATAAATATGCTGGGAAATAATTCCCAGGGAGTCAACTAAAATATTCTCCACTAAAGGAGCTAGGTCTTTAAGGCTAATATTTACCTTGTCGAAAAAGTCCAAGGTTGTCTTAGGCACCACACCTCTGGCACCAAACCACAAGCCATGCACCTTGTACTCCCTGACCCCGAACTGATCCTTAAACTTCTCCTTATAAAAGGGAATACATTTTTCGTAAATGGCCCTTTTCTCCTCATCTATTTTCTCGCCCTGTTTCGGATCTTTACTCTCAAAACGGATGGTCGGATCCAAAATATACGCTACATTGCTGGCATTGTCAAATGCTATAATATCAGCGTATCTTGTAGATCCATCTGTATCTACAGCGTATACCTCTTCGAGAGTCACATAACCTTTTTTTTCCATAATCTCCATCAAGGCGTGCTTTACCCTATGGTGGCGTCTAGTTACAAGAAGCATGTTGTCAGGACAATTACCAAGCACATGCGCTGGTGTTTCAGGCTCTCTGCCGCATCTGCGACAAAGGGGTCCAACAGTTATTACAGTTAATTGGGATTGTGGTTGATATAATGTTAACTTGTCTTTTGCTTCATAATTCTTGGATGCAGCAAGTTTATGAAGTTTTGATCACGAGGATGAAAGCACTGGTAAAGTTATTTAAGGCACATGGAGAAACGTTACTTCCATTGATAATGGTGTGAGACCTCTACAACAAGTACCACAGAACAAGCATCACTTTTCGCACTTTTGTTGGCATATAATTTTGAATTCATATCCCACAAAACTGTTTGAAGACGATAATCTTGTATAAAATCAAGTGTCTCTTGATTACAGACATAATCAGAAATCTGCTGTAGGAGATATTATTAATTAATAATAATACTTGAATAATATCAATTACTAATAAAATTATTATTAAAATAGTAATTAAATAATATTTAAAATTAATAATATAATATATAACATATAAAAATATCACACAACACGTAGCGAGATGTAGTGGAAGAAGAAATGCAAAAATGAATAGTTTTGAAAAATATTTTAAATGAAATAATTTTGGCAAAAATAATGTATTTTACAGTCAGGTACTATAATTTAAGGTCATTGCTGCTAAAGAGACAAAAGCACAGGAATCCGTTAGGAAAATAACAATGCCACTTGGCCAACTGTTTTGTAAGGGAAAATCTCCCGTTAGAGAGGGCATTCCTTCAGGACAGTCTGCATTCTGCTTTCAAACAAAACAGTTTGTTGTAGACATCGAAGCAGAACACATCAGACTGTGCCAGTTTAAGTTATAACATAAGAGTTTATTCCAATTAATTTCAGTATACTTATAAGCAGATTATTGTGATATTTTAAAGTAACTTAATTTCACTTAGAGAATATATCTATTTTAAAAACAGTGTGATCTCTTGATTATTTCTAATACTTCACTTTTAAACATATATACTTACAAGCCCTTATACAAAACCGCTCAAGCCACTACAAGCTACTACAAACATACAACATCACACCAAATACATTTCAGAGATCAACAAGCCGCTAGAATGTTGAACGAAAATCCAAGTATGTTGGATTCACGTGCGCTGTGGTTGCGTCATGAAAATAAAGGCCCATTCAACTTCCATGAGGTATGCAATAACGCACACCATGCGCTATGACACCATGCCTCTCTTGAAAGAAAAGTTGCACCAGTGTAGACATACCCTTAAAGTTTTCAAAGAGAAATTAGGCAAAACAAAAATACGTATCAACTGAAAAATCTCAGCATGTCTCATTTGGTTCAGTAAATTACTGTAAGATATGTCATTTCCATTAGTCAATAATTTGGTTTACTTTATCAATAAATTGCAATTTTGAGTTTTATTTCTGAGTGAAAAATTTTCCGATGTAGTAGGGGAAAAATGCCGAAGCTGGCACACTGTTTTTGACGGGCCACTTTCACCTACCCTCGGCTTAACCAAGGGGTCGGGGGTGAGGGGAAGTTGCCCATCAAGGCTGGTGCACGCTTCGGCATTTTCCCCCTACTTCCGATCATGGAATAACCGTTATTTATCTGATAGATTTATTTTGTCTCAAAAATATCTCTCATAGTAATTGATTTTTGATAGTTTGACTAGAAAATAAAAGTAAAATCTCAAGACGAAATAATAGAATTCTAAGTCGTGATATAATTTTTTTTTTTTACAAAATATAAAAAATGATTATTGATGTCAATTCCTGGTTATATTGTTTAATTGGGCTGACCATAAAGATAATGGTGGGGATTTTTATTTGTATAGGTAGCTTTGAGGCCTTAATATGGAGCGCTCTATATCATGAAAACCAACAAAGTTTGTGCCAATTTAATGTAATCTAACTGACAAAGGACCTCCCCCCCCAAATATCCCTCTAAAATCAATTTGTTTTTTTGTCAGAAAAAAATGTTTCAAATAAATGTGATAAGATTTTATTTATGTGGTGGTTGGTTCCGCAGAGCTGGAAAGCATCAGAGACATTTTCCGTGATAGCCTGCTTCTTTTTTTGTGGTCATCGATCCGGTTTCTGGGCGTTCGCCCATCTTCAGGATGCATTTTTTCAGACAGTGTGATAACACAGACTTCCACAAAAACAAGCAGGCTATCACGGAAAATGTCTCTGATTCTAGTTATGCACCAAGCATTCCACCAAGTTTAAAATAAATCATTGTAACCGTTTTCAAAAAAATTCAAAAAATAAACAACTCAAATACCTATTCTGTAAAGTCGCACTTCCGGTTAACCGATTTTATTCAAATTTGGAATTCTATCAATGCTTCTAATGTTTAATTGTATTATGTAGGTTGTGAAACCATATTATTATACTGAAGGGGTACTTTAAAAGAAAACACAACACCCCCTTTCGAGAAACCGCAAAATATCTTGTTTTTTTTTTTTGAGGGTTCTGCACTGCGACTATTGGTGATCTATTGTACCCCCTCTGGTGCCGTAGATGAGCTTTTTCTTTTCGTTTTTTTTTTGCTCATCTACAGCACCGTCTCCAGGTTGAGCTCTCTAAGGAATTTCAAGATCCTGGAGGGTTCTAGGGTGGATATTTCCTCCTCCCCTACCTGTTAACAACGCAGGCTTTTAAATCTTCTTTGGATGACGGCGTCGCAGTCTGTGAGGAGATGTATCGGGAGTTTCCTCCATTTCCCCACAGTATCTGCATATGCCATCATCTTCTAGGCCCAGCTTCCTCAAGTGGCTCCTGAGTCTGCAGTGCCCCTTAAGAAATCCCGTAAGGATACGGATCTTGTTCTTTCTTAGACTGGTGCAGGCCTTCGACCTTTACTGGTTGTAACCACCCATACAGAACTTGGCCTGCCACAGTCCCGAGAGAGAGTGTTCCAGAGACGAGCTCTTTTCGCCACCTCCTCTTTCTTGATTTCTTCTAAGAATACCTGGTCGCTGACTCCGCTAAAGGGCTCAGGCCCTAAGAGAGGAGATGCAGCGCCTTCTTTTGCCAGGGTGTTGGCCACCTCATTACTATTCCACACCGATATGTCTCGGCACCCAGAATAGGGTGACTTTATTTCTTCTGCCTAGATAGTTAAGCTTACCTAGGCATTCCCAAACCATTTTTGAACTGATAACATAGGAGCTCAGTGCTTTAATGGCAGCCTGACTGTAGGATAGGATAACTATCTCCTGATTCCGATATCCCCTATCGAGGTTCAACTGAACGCACCTTCCAATAGCGTGAATATCTAGTACGCTTAATATTCTGATTTTTATAGGAGATGATAACCTTACGAGGCCAACGGAGTCGGGCAGCGGCATTATTCGTTGCTATTCAGATGGCTCTAGGCAGGAGGGTACTGGCCTGTCGGGGGCGGGAGCCTGGTTTCAGGAACTGGATAAAGAGATTTCGGTGGCCTTGGGTGGCTTGGCCACTGTTTTTCAGTCTGAGGTGGTGGGCATCATTGAATGCTGCCACCTGGTGGGGGAGTGGCAGGGAGAGTTCAAGGAAGTGCGGATTTTCTCGGATAGCCAAGCCGCACTAAGGGCTTTGAGTAAGCCTTGGTGGAGTTCGAAATTAGTGGGACAATGTCGGAGGAAGCTCAACGCTTTGGCTCGGAGGGGTAAGGTGCATCTCTATTGGATACCCGGACATGCGGGAATAGAGGGCAATGAGAGGGCGGATCGGCTGGCCAGGGAGGGATCATCATTACCATTCTGTGGTCCTGAACCAGCCCTGGCCGTTACAAAGACGTTTCGCGACAAACAGATTAGACTTTGGGAGACGAGAGCTTTGGAGAAACGCTGGGCGGACACGCAGGGGTGCCTCCAAGCTAAAAGATTTATAAATGCAAGCAAGCAGGGAATCTCGGAGTATCTCCTGTCTCTTAGTAAGACGGGTTTGAGGACCTTGGTAGGAATAGTGACTGGACACACTTGGGTGTCCAGTCACTTGTTTAACATAGGAAAGACGCGGAGTCCCATTTGTCAGAACTGTGATGACGGAGTTAGGGAAACGGTGTATCACTACTTATGTCAGTGTCCCCGTTTCGCTGGAACTAGGTTTCGTATATTTGGGAGGACACCACTCTCGCAGGATTGTCTAGGCGAGTTGGAGTATAGGGATATCTTGAGATATTTTAGATTAACCGGCAAGTTACCGGGGGAGACTAATTAAGGGGTTACGGGGGAAACCGGGGGGTTAAGAGCCATATAGGCTTAGGTTCCGCGCCTTTGGGCACCAGTTTCCGATAATAATAAT
>JAAEAF010013774.1:25139-49604 GCA_011037195.1 Triatoma infestans | reverse complement strand
GGCGGATAAGGCCGCGAAGAGTGTTGCATCCCTGAGCAGGCTGATGGCGAATGTTGGCGGCCCCAGGGCCAGTACACGCCGAGTGCTAATGAGTGTGGCGCACTCGATACTCCTTTACGGAGCTGAGTTATGGGCGGACGCTCTAGATAAGGAGGCATACAAAAAAGAATGGCTCCAGTGCAGCGGCTTGGTGCGCTGAGGATTGCCTCTGCATACCGCACGGTGTCTGAGCCAGCGGTTCTAGTGATAGCCGGAGTGATCCCGATTGCACTGCTTGCAAGGGAACGTAAGGTACTTTACGAAAGGAAGGCAGAGGGGAGTAAAGAGGTTCTCTCCAGGGAGGAGAGGAATCGGACTTTCCGGAGGTAGCAGACTTCCTGGGAAGATGATCAGCGTGGCCGTTGGACCGCTCGGCTGATTAGAGACTTAAAGTCATGGACGAAGAGGCCACATGGGGAAGTGGACTTTTACGTCACCCAACTCCTGAGCGGGCATGGCTATTTCAGGGCGTACCTGAAAAAGATGGGAAAGGTAGAGGATGAGGTATGCCTTTATTGCCCCGGCAGTAAAGACGATGCTTCCCACATATTTTTCTCCTGCGGTCGATGGGAACGGCTGAGAGGTGATCTCGAGGCGGTGATTGGGCGACAGTCCCCAGATACCATAGTCGAGGCGATGCTGGCCAGTGAGGCCAACTGGCAGACGGTAGTTAGGTACGCCAGGGACATTCTTCAGCGGAAGAAGCAGGACCTGGATGACTGCCAAGTGAGGTAATATCGAGGGAGATACCTAATGGGTAAAGACAGAGGCCTAGTTCTGATGTAGTACTGGTCACCAGTGAATCCAGGCTAGGCCTAGCAGCAGGGGGTGTTTTAGCCGGTAGTCCGATTTGGGAGTCCGGTACTGCAGGGTCTCTGCGTGCGTAAACGCATTTCACCCCTCAAAAAAAAAAAAAAAAAAAATACCATTATATGGTGAAGAATTTTAGATTAAAGGATTTAGGGCTTGGTTCAGGCAAAAACGCTTTGCAATCGCTGTGTAGTTTTAGACCATATATGATCATAGTAATCTTAGTAATTATGAGGTCACTGGGCCTTAAACATTGTTGTGGGCTTAATTGAATGAGTTTGTGATTTGTGAGAAATATATGCCTAGATAGAAAACTTAGAGTCTGCGATTGGGAGCTACCTAGAATGAAATCTGTGATAGTTGAATGTGGCAATTGTGTAGAGTGGATATGATTTGAATTAAGTTGAAATTAGAGCACTTAGCCATGCCCGTTATCTTATGAATTTAATGGTCTCAATATGGATAAGCTACAAGTAACTTTTATTAAAAAGAGATAAATTAGTGTGATTAGCATGCAGATTATAGAAGAGTTGAAAACAATTCATGAATTCGAAGCTTTTGAGTCAGATATGACGAATCCAGTAAGTATAAAGCACCTTCTCTATAAACCCGCAAGGGGTATCTGTTGCATGTTGTTACTTGGGGTTACCACAGCTCAGTACCCCATGCTGAAGCAAAGTACACAGTACACTCAGAAAAGTACACAATACACTTAAACTACATACACTCTACATTTTACAGACAAGGACAAACGCAGTACACAAACTAGGGTCTCCATCCGTAGTTAATTGGCGTAAGCCAAGGGAGAAGGAAGGGATTAGTTCAGTGGTAAGCACGCTGGACTAGCAACGCGAAGGTCCCGGGTTCGAATCCAGCATGCGGCCCTTAGATTTTCTCTTCCTAGGAGCCTCTTCAACTCACTGTACGGTGATGAGCAATGTTCTCTGTAGCTAGAGAACACTGCTTGGAGGCCGGCAGTGCACTGAGAAGTCTCCTGGGGGCACAATAGATATTTTCAGGTCGCAGTGCGATAATCTCCTACAAGAATCTACATCTACTCTTGTCTATATAAAAAGTATAATTCTTTAGCACATCTAAGAAGCAATTTTAAGAGTGAAATTTCAAAGTTTAAACAAAATTTGTCATGAGATTTGGGGGAGTGGTGCAGGCAAAATTGGTATGCCCGTTTCCACACCAGAATATTTTTTTTCTTTTTCTTTTCAAAGTTATTAACACACATCACCGATAGACATGGACAGCTGTAATTTATAAATGAATTAGTATTCTGTATATTTTTATTATTAATAAAACTTGGTGATAATGAATTCAACCGCATTATTGCGAAATTCATTTAATAGAAAACAAGACTAAAAAAATAAAAATAAAAAATATAGAAACTTTAACGGCATAATAATATATTTTTAATAAATATTTTATAAGATATATTAATATATTAGAAATAAATTTAATACTAATATATATAATAAACACAGTGTTTAGAATATTGTAATGGATGGAACAAAAAATAACTTGGTGAATGATCTCTAATCTGCATAATTGGTATTTAGAAGGCGATGTAAGAGCTTCAACTTGTCAGACATATTGGTTGTTTATTACGTCTCTTACAACCGGACATATATATATATATATATATAAAATATTAGAAAATCAATTAAGGCCACTTTTCATTTCATTATTTAAATTATTTGAATCATATCTCTACCTTGTAATAGTATTTAGTGATAGCCTATATTATCAGCTACTAAAATAATATATAGATATATGTATATACATCCTAACAAGGTTAGATTTACATATTTCGTCTAAAGCAATGATGGCATTGGTGATATCACTTTGTGGTTTTGTTTTCTTAAAAGTATTTTTGAAGCAAATTAATCAACAGAAAGTTTTTTTTATATTTCTTTCGTTATCTTCTCTCTTATTGCTTTCTTTTTTTTTTTCTTTTCCTCTGGCATTGAAATGTTATCATTCAGCCATATATGCTTATGCGTTATAGAACTGACTACATACTTATTACCTCAAACATTCATTCACGGATCTAACCTATTCCATTCAGGCAAATAAATACAAACACGCCAATAAATACATTCACACAATTAGCTCTAAAATCTAACGCGACTCGTTCATACGGTGGGGTGGAGTACTCGGTATTACTCCCCCCCCACACTTAACCTAATATATTAGACCTAAAATATATTTACACTATATAATGGATGTGTTAGGTGGAGAGAATTTAAGTCTGGTTGATGATATAAGAAGAAGGCTTGGTTAACACTGGTTAACTAATATATTAATAAATAGAGACAGACTGCCTGGACTTTACAATAGAGGAATGTTTAAGGTAGAGTGGTATGAGAATGACACGTAGCGATTGGATGTACTGAACTGATTTCAACTGTGTTTTTACTGAACTGTCCGTCGCTATATTTATACAGCTTCTCCCACTCTAGTCCGAGAGAGTGGTTGAGCTTCTCTTTGGTTGATGTTACCCACTATATACAGAAAATATATACATACTATGGTACAAATGGAATGGTGTACTTGATATTCCAACCAATCCCGTAATAGTTAATCCTAATCGCATATACTCACCTTTCATACTCAAGCACACAAACAGACATACTTTTACTAACGACAATCATATTGTCTAGCCAGTTCTATTAATTCACTCAACACATAAGCCATTATTAGAAAATATAATATCTACAAGAGAGAATATTGCAAATGTATAGGATGTTTACTCTGATAAAAAAAATTGTTTTTGATGTGTTATGAATTTGAAAGGATGATTTTTTTTTTATTTTTTTTGTATTTCTATAAAAATATCTGGTATGAGAAACACTTATACGACTTTCTGGAAACTGAAAACTATTTTCGGTAACCGATTTTCTTCAAACTGGAAACTTTTGGCAACTTATAAATAGGGTAAAGCTAGGAGAGATGACGCACATTTCACAGTTATGCCCTGTATCAAAATATAGGAGATATATTAAAGAGATAATGCTTATAAAACATATGTCAACTACTATTATCTATAAAAAAAAATGTTATTTTTCAAAATAAAGACATTCTCATTTATTTCAGAAACAAAATACAAATATACAATACATTTAGCCATCTCTCCTACTATGGTAGGATTGTTGACGCATCATAGGTAGGAGACCTCTCCTCTGTTAAGGTAACATGGTTGATCGACATGAAACTTGGTAAACACTATGTCTACAAGTCCAACTTTAACGGCAGCAGGAAATCTTTCACTTCAATTGCAATTAATATAGTAAATAAAAGAGAGAAAAAAAAATTACTAAGCGTTATGAAAATTCAGGTATTCACCAGATATAGCTGATGCGTATAAATGTTCGTAGAACATAGAAGAACACACGAAATAACTGAAGAATTTTGCAATACGTTCGCTTCTGATCTCTCTACTCCTGGACTAATTCCATAACGCCACGTGGTGGCAAACAAGAGAAGCAAAGCCTCCGTCTTCTCTCCTAGCCCGGTCATCTCTTCTAGCTTTACCCTAATTTTAATTAATATGATTTAGTTGACACAATTGTATAACCCATTGTTGAACTAAAATAGCACATTATAGAACCACCCCCTCCAAAGTTCACCTAAATAAATTTTCCCAGAGAAATGTTGCAAATAAAAGTTTTAGCTCTTTATTATGTGTAGTTAATATTTGAAGTTTAAACAAAACAATCGTTTGGAGCCGTTTTTAGCGGAAATTCACAGAAAAGTTCAGAATTCACAACTACTTTCACTTAAGTCGCACTTCCGGTTATTCGATTTTCATGAAAACTTGGGATTTCCATAACATATTTAATTCTAATTAATATTATATAGATGATACAATTTTTTAATAAACTGAAATTGTACTTTAGAGGAAACCAAACTCTCCCCCTCCCCAAAAGTACCTTTAAATGAATAATTTTCCCAGAGAAATGCTATAAATAAAAATTGTAGCTTTTTGTATAATATAGTTGTAGTAGTTCAAGAAACTGAAAAAAATGCCATGAAATCACAAAAAAAAAACTCCTCCTAACTACAATTTATAATGCAGTACTTAGAACTGCTTATTTCCCGTTACCCTGGAAATTCTCCTTAACTCGCCCTATTCCTAAACCTAATAAACCCCATCACCTTCCTATCTCCTATCGACCCCATAAGTCTTCTGCCAGTCCTTGGCAAAATACTGGAGAAACTCCTCCTTAAACATATCCTCCCTATAATTGAATCCTCCAGTATTATCCCGAATCACTAGTTTGGGTTCAGACATCACCATTCTACAATGCAACAGTGTCATCGCGTTGTAGACGCCATCTCATCCTCCCTTGAGAAGAAAGAGTGTTACTCGGGTGTCTTTCTTGATGGGCAACAGGCCTTCGAACAGGTGTGGCACCCGGGTCTGCTCTGGAAACCTAAGGGCATTCACCTACTATCTTATCCTAAACTCCTATTTGACCGACCGATAATTTCACGTACAAATCGGTAAATCTCTCTCACCTATCCACAAGATAGTATACTTGGCCCCATCCTGTACTCCATATATACAGCAGATATCCGCACCCATCCAGATACCATTCTCCTCACTTATGCAGTTGACACAGCCATTCTCTCTTCTAATCGTGATCCAGTAAATATCACACAGAAATCTACAAGCCCACCTCATTTCCCTAGAATTGTGGTTCAAAAAAAGGGAAAATTAAACTGAATGAAACCAAATTCCAAAACATCACATTCACCCTCCCCGCCGCATCACTCTCCCCCCAATCTTACTATAACTCCAATTCCTATCCCACCCACTAATGGCGTCCGCTACCTTGGGTTGTTCATAGACAAGTGAGACTTAACTGGAATACACATACATGATTAAAAAAGGATTGAACTTAACAGACGCTATCGGCTATTGAAAAGACTACTTGTCAATAGATCTAATCTCTCTCTAGACAGCAAAAGACTGATATAACTCTATATTGAAACCAATCTGGACGTACGGTATTTGAACTATGGGGTTCAATCCCAACCAATTTCCATAGACTACAATCCCTTCAATCAAAAATCCTTTGTACAATCGTAAATGCCCCCTTCTATGTTTCCAACCTAACCATCCATACACAGACCATGGAAATTCCTGTTGTCAGTCTAGTTGCCAGAACCCGATATAAAAAATTCCATCAATCCCTACAATCCCATTCTAATCCTTTAGTCCGTCGTCTAGCATCCCTCACTATTCCAGATAATCTACCAAGTCGTTTAAAGTGCCAATGGACTCGTGATTTTCTCTCCGCAAGTGATAAGACCAAATTAGCTTTGCGTATAGGGAGTGTTACCGCTGGTAGCTTCTTCCCTCGAAGTTTCCATGTGCACGAGTGTGTGCGGGCATGCTTAAATGATTACTGTGATCGTTGTTACTTATAGCTTAAGAATCGCTGGTGTAGCAATTCAGTAAAGTGGCCACATTCGGTTGATGGATTTTGTCCGAAATCTTCATATCTGTTGATGTAGTATTACGTAAAACCTAAACTGAATACGTTGTTCAAACTGAATTCCAAGTTTGAGGTTCCTGCAAATTTTCGCGTTTTTGAGATATTTTGTTCAAATACAGACTCACACAAACATCAACTGACCATTTTTCTAGAAATCACATTTTTTTTTGTAATCAGGGGAATTTCAGTTTTCTATACAATTCTATCGTCTAAATAATATTAACTAGAATTAAATATGTTGTTGAAATTCCGAGTATGAAAAAGATCGGATGATCGGAAGTGCGTTCTTACTAAAATGTATTTTTCAGTCTCATGGTATTTTTTTACTTTCTTGCAGTTTTCTTAGAAATGGCTCCGATGATTTTCTTCAAACTTGGTATATCTACTACACATCTAAAGATCTACAATTTTTATTTAAAACATTTCTCTGGATAAATTCATTTAAGGCTATTTTTGGGGGAGGGGTAGGGTTAGGTTTTTCTCTAAAGTGCTATCATAGTAGATTATACCATTCTACCATCCAAACGAAATTAATAAGAAATAAATAGGTGACCAAAATTCCAAGTTTTAAGGAAATAAGCAAACCGGAAGTGCACTTTTACTGAACTTTTTTTTTCACTTTTCGACGAACTGCAACGAATTTCATCAAATTTGGAACACAAACTACAAAAATTGTCAATTACAATTTTGAAAACTGGAGTAAAGAGAAAGTTGTGTGAGTGTTTCTCACCAGATTTTTTTAAAAATAATTTCAGTAGCGGATAATGTATGCAGTGTGTAATATTCAGTTTAAGTATCCCAATCATAGTTGATAAAAAGGCGTTGGTCATCAAAATTCATCAACAGGAAATATCACTTAAACTGTTTCTTTTTCGAAAATTTGGGTGGGTCCGCAATGCAGGATAACATCTGATATTTCATCCGTCGTAGCATGCGATTTCCTGAGCGTTTTCAGATTTTCATCCATAATCAGAGCAAATTCACCAAGTTCGTGTAGAGAGTTCACTTTAATGTAATTTTAGTGTCACACTCACATATAGAACCAACAAGTGTGAGTGTAAAACAAGCATTACGTTGAAGTGAACTCTCTACACGAACTTCGTGAATTTACTCTGGACGATGGATGAAAATTCGAAACCGGTCAGGAACAAAATCAATATGCATGCTACGACGCATAAAATACTAGATGCTTTTTTCCTTTTAATTTTTCGTATTTTTGTCTCAAAAACGGTTTCAAAGATTTTTTTTATATATTTCGTAATAACGTATATTATTTGCACAATAAAATCTTACTAGTTTAAAAAAATGTTTAGGCTGCCAATGTTTGTACCTTCCTGTTTTATATACAAAGAGATCAATTATATGCCCATATTTATACACACTTTCAAAATGCACCATGATTACATTCTCCGTGTATTTAATATGTCAAATAATAGACTCCCCAAAATTGTCGCCTCACAAGCAGTCACTAGAAATGTAAGTTGGCATGCAGATTTAAAGAAATTACTGAGTGAATGCGGGTTGCAAGCGGAGTTAAAGTTGAACAATTTGAATGAATGGAGTAGTGTTTTCAGCCGAATTCGAGAGACTGTTCGATGCCAGCTTGAAAATAAATTTAGGATAGGTGTTGAGGAGAATGAGCGTTATCCTGTATACAGAGAGTTGGAATTCAACTTATGGAAGCGCCATTACCTCACTAGTAATATACCTCTAGAACTCCAGACGTGGATCATGAAGGCTCGAGGTGGTGTGATAAATATTTGTAACTCACCTTTCTGTAATGAGGACAAGGATTATTGTGACTTATGTAATTTGGAGTTGGGTGATAGAACGTATCATTTTATCGCTATCTGTCCAAGACTGTCTAGTGTAAGAGCGAAATGGCTTTCCAATCAACAGTTAACGGGAGAGGAAATGATGCGCTATTTGAATGGTAAAGACTGGATGGCTCTGTCAAATTTTTGTGCTAAAGCCAAAAGAATTACGGCATAATGCAAGTTTATTTTTATTTATCCTTCAAGGCTAGAATGTATTTTCTTAACGTCGTTTCTGTGAATTACTGTTATCTGCTGAGCTTTTGTATTATTCTCTCTGAACATTGTATTTAATTATTTATATATTATTTTATTTTATTTTTTATTAATTTTCGTTTGTATTTGTCGAGTTCCGCTCAGTTATGTCCAGTTGCCATTGAGTATAATGAAACATCTAGTCTAATTTACTTTATTTAAATATTTATTTTATTTATATAAATATAATTTATATTTCGTTAGCTTGTATTAACGACTCCTCTGACGGGCTACCGACCAAGATGTAGTCTTTAGTTTATAAGTTATTTATACTGTTTGCTCTTCCTATTTTGTAAAAAATTTTAATCAATAAAGACATTAATAATAATAATAATAATAAATACCTAATCAAGGCCTATCATTTTTTTTTTCAACCATATTTCTAGGATTATTGATTATTGAAAGACCCTGCGCATGAGCTGCAATATTAATAGTTTCCTCCTCACTACAGTATCATAAAAAAGTGACTTTAAATACATTGCTAGAATTCTTCAAATTTGAAGAAAAAATCGGTAAAACGGAAATCGGCTATTTTATAGAATAGGATAGCCGGTTGCTAACAACACACATTATCTATCACTTCTTTTTTTTTTTTTTTTTGGAATATTCTTTCGAAAACAATTGTTTGGGAAGTAACGTGTTTTGATTTCAGACGTTATTGGGAGGGTGTGATGGAAGCACTGCTTTCCTGACTTAACATCCACTTCTTATAATCATGCTAACGGCGCAAATGGCAGTTATTATATTAGTAAAAATTCTAATTTTCAGGTAAAATTTATCAATTGTTTTTTATTGCGGTAAGAGAAAGTCGTGTGAGAATTTCACATCCGATTTCCGGTTTAATTATTATTATATGTTATAATATCCGGTTCTTTATTATTATTATTATAGTTCTATTATTTATTATATTTATTATTATACATAGAACTCCCGATTATCCGGGCCAATTTGATGTGGGCAGGCGGCACGGATAAAAACCGGAATAATAATTAATTATTTATTTCTAAAATACACATCTTTATACATTTCTAAGGCAAGACAATATATTTTAACATGGTTACTGCTAATTATTATTAAGTAAAATCTGTTTTTTGGTTTGTTTGCAGGAATTTTTAATGATTTTTTTAATATCATTCGAATTTTTTCTAAGAGCTATTATGTCGTTATACTCGAATTCCCATTCTTCGATGTACTCCAACAAAGTGTCAACAAAATTCAGGGCCGTGTTGTGACTAATACGATTGATAATTTATTCTTCTCCCACTTTCAACTTCATTCTCTTGCTCTTATGGTTGAATGAGATCGGAAATAATATCCGCGTCACTCATTATTTGAAAACCTCCATCACATGAATCATGTTTCTAACCACTCCTCAATATTTTCTCTATCAACATTTTCAGAGCCATCTAAATTTGCCGTTAGCTCACTCATTTCAAATACTATTTCACTTGTCTCGGGCTCGATAGAATCCAAAAAAAAAAAAAAAAAATCACCTTGTACATTTGGTAGAATTTTCCTCCACCATCGAACAAGTGTTATTGGCTTTATTTTGTTCCAAGATTAACTTACACCATGTATCGCATCCAGTATTGTCATTTTTTGCCAAAATTTAATCAAATCATCACTTTCATTACAAACAGCTTTTAATAAGGTCATTGCGGTAATGTCGTTTCAGTAATGAGATTACCCCTTGATCCATGGGTTGAAGTTTTAAATTAAATTCATGCACGGATAATCTACAAACCGGATAATCGGCACACGGATAATAGGGAGTTTACTGTAGTTCTAAATTATTAATAACAATAATATGACATGGAAGGGAATAGCTAAGTGGTTAGCGTACTGGATTCCCCACGCGGAGGACCCGGGTTCGAGTCCAGCTGCGCTGCCCTTAGATTTTTTCTTCCTAGGAGCCTCTACAGCTCACTGTCCGGTAATGATAGACAGTGTCGCCTGTAACGAGAGAACACTGTCCGGACGCCGGCAGTACACTGAGTAAGCTCTGGCCGGCAATTAAAATTCATCATTAGTTTACCGATCAATTATTCTTTCGTTTAAATATTGAGTTTGAATTTAAGAAATGAGTTTATTATTAAAATAAAAACAGATACACAAAAGTGTTACTTTACTAATAGATTTCGTCTATGATTAGAATCATCTATGTTTACATCATTATCAGGCAAACCTTTAGCATGTGTGCTAGTGTTTGTTTCAGTCTAACACTTTGTGTGTTAAATAGCAGCACCGGTCGTGTGTAGGCGAAGTTCTTTCTTATTGTATATAGTCTTTTTATTGCCGTCTAATTCAAGTCTATTGTCCAATTTTAATAGTGTATCCATGCATGGCAGGTAACTATTTGTCAAACTTACACAAGATGTATTTTTTTTTTTTTTCAGCTTGTCACATTTCCTTTTATGTAAAAACTGTTATATTTCATTCACAAATATCCGCCCCCTCCCTCATCTTTGTTGTAATAAAAAAAAAAAAAAAGAGAGTGATTAAATTTATATAGTATATAATATAATTTTTTATTTCCCCTTATTTACAAGTTGAAGGATGCCGAAGTTTTTCCAATGTACTCCCCCCGGAAATACATACCTCTGGTTTCCGAAAGAGAATTTTTTTTATTTCTATTTAGTGACGCGCTTATTTCAGAATATTTAAAACGTTCATTTCTCCACTTAGTACATTGACTGCAAGATGGGTTGTATAATCTACTTCACAGAAGTCGGGAATAGACTTCACCCACCCACCCACCTACCTTTTTGTATTTATCCGTATCCTGCTTTACCACGCTACCCCACCATATTTTTACTTTCTCTTACTCCTAGTAAGAGGAAGTATTGTAAACGTGCCAAATTTTCGATATTGAGTTTTCACCGGAAATATCCGTTTTGAGGCCCCTTGAGTCCGAAAAAGTGGTTTTTAGCAAATGGTCTGTGTGTGCATGTCTGTGTGTGTATGTATGTGGACAGCATAGCTCAACAACGAAAAATCAGAGAAAGTTGAAACTTGATATTCCGTTTAGTTATCACCATGGGATCCGACAGTAGGTTATCTGCCAAAATTCCTCAACCAGAAGTATCATTTTACCAGTTATTTTTTTTTTACGGTTTAGCGATTTTCTCAAAAATGGCTCTAACGATTTTCATCAAACTTTTTATATCAACTACACATACTAGCAGCTACAACTTTTATTTGTAACATTTCTCCGGGAAAATTCATTTAAGGGCACTTCTGGGGGTGGGTTGGGGTTAGTTTTTCATCTAAATTGCTATTTCAGTATATTAGACAATTCTATCATCTAAATAATGTTAATTAGAATTGAATTCTGTTGTTGAAATTCCGAGTTTCAAAAAAAAAAAATCGGATAATGGGAAGTGCGTTTACATTACCACTTTACCCTAATGATTTTTTTCACTTTTTCGCGATTTTCTCAAAAATGACTCCGACGATTTTCCTGAAACTTCGTATATAAAACTAAACACACATAGTTCTACAACTTCTATTTAAAACATTTCTCTGGGAAAATTCATTTAAGGAGGAGTAGGGTTATGTTTTTCTCTAAAGTGCTATCATAGTTGATTATACAATTCTATCATCCAAACAAAATTAATTAGAAATAAATAGATGACCGGAATTCCGAGTTTCAAGAAAATTAGTAAACCGAAAGTGCGCTTTTACTTGACAGTTTTTCGACGAATTTCATTAAATTTGGCATATAAACTATAAAATTTGTCAATTATAAATTTTGAGAACTGGAGCAAGAGAAAGTTGTGTGAGTGTTTCACACCAGATTTTTTAAAAAAATTTGTGGTTAGGAAAGTAAAAAAAAAAATTAAAAGCTTCTTTTAAAATAAGGAAATTAAGATTCCTAGATTCCTAAGTTTCGAGCATATAAAAACTGTTTCTATAAATGTTTGAAATCTTTTGATAAATTTAAGGAGAGCTAGTGATAAAAAGTTTTGTATTTACCTTATGGTTTTTTTTTTTTTGTTTCGTCATCCTTTTACGTAATACACAAAACCAAAACCAAACTTTTGTTCAATTTAAAATTGAAGAGAAAATTACTATAGCCTAAACAGTTTCCAAACAATGACACAAATAACTATAATAACGTATAGTTATTATATATAGCAACATCCCATGGCCTTATTGATAGAGATCTAGACAGCACAGCATAATAAAAAAAAAGAAAAAGTAAAATAAAATATCCGTTAGTAGTCTCTCAACATAATACAAAACTACCAATCATAAGAATATATATCAAAAAAAATACATCGATTTATTTCATTTTAACGAAAGCCCATAATTATGATTGAGAAATATAATTGCCATGCCTAAATCTTAACATACAATGTTAATTCGATATTTTAATTAGTCCGTCTCTCGATTATTTTTTTTTTCTTTTAATCATGGGAAAAAAGTGATCAATTCATTTCAACTTTGGATACTTCAATATGGCAGTTGTTTCTTTCCAATTAATTGTGTCTAATCCAAACACCGAGGGGTAGGAAATTTTAGGGCTGTCCTATCTTGGCACAACAGAATAAATGATCTCAGTTTGGGTGCGCTGATAGATATAGACGAAAATATTTATAATTTAGTTACAAAATAACCAATGTTTCATTTAGATTAGAGTTTTTTTCCACGATTTGTCTCAAATAGAATGTCTTGTTAAATAGTTGCAGCAACACGAGTAACACCCTACAAAGTATTCGCAAACACAATCATGTTAAAAAATTTCCAATATAAAGATTTAATGTATAAAAAATATTTTATCTAAAACTAAAGACACAAGGAGGTACATAGCTAACGATCCTAAAATATGGTTGAGTACTAACACATTGTTGTACTGCAGTAATGTTGGAATTATATTTCGGCAGATTGTACGCCATACATCCAAGACTTCCATAGTGTTTTCTCGGTTCAAAAGCCACTAATTTAAAGATGAAGTAAGAAAATAAATTCCGTTTACGAAAAGGAATTTGGCACTGAAATTTCCCGTGCCAAAATGGAAAATAGGTAGTAATATTCTTTAAAGAGTGAATCCTTAGAGTAGGAGGTGTCAAACTCAAGTATCCTACTGGCTACATGATGAATGACAAAATTTATACAAGCCATATCATATGACCCAAATATGTCTAAATATCGTAAATATTTTGAAATATATCAAACTAAAATTTTTGTTATATCCTTAACAAATAATCCTATGAATATAGGATTATTAAAAAAATTATGTAACTAATATGTAAATTGCAATTCTAACTAACAACATCGGGAATAATATTAAATTTTGGTTTAATAATTAATTATTTATTATTACATTTCTTTCAACGCATTTATATAAAATTAAACTTTTTTTTTCCGAACTTGTTGCCTAAAAAATTCCCCAATATTTGGATTTATAGACTGTGAACAAACAATCTTTATCTGATGGCGAAATATATTCATGAGTTAATCTTTCTTCAATTTTATCCAAACATTGTGAAAAAAAAAATACAATTTTAGTTTGTGTTTTTGAACTGCTTACATTTATGAAAATAGACCAGAACCACTTTTGTAAAATGGTTTTAAACAAAGTCAGTTTGTATACAAAACTTGCCGAAAAGAAAGTATGTCCAATAATTGAATAGTTGTAAAGTTCGCAAAACTATAATGTAATAGAACAAGTTCGTACACTGTAATAGAGTATGCAATAGAAGGTCTAAATATATCAAGTGTTACTAGTAGAAGATTATTTTTCATTTTATTTGAAGGCGTTGCAGACTACAAAAATTGCGTCAAAGGCCGCATGAGGCCTGTGGGCTGTGAGTTTGAAACCCCTTTGCTTAGAGCAATGATCTAAAAACGGGCATTCTCTCCGAAGAAGTGCTTGAGCCTATTTTATGTCATCTGCCTAACATTACGGCAGACTTACTCAACCAGCGGGGCCTATGGCGTTAAGGGTTATGATACTTATATTAACTGGGCTTAGGAAGGATACGAGCTGAAGCTGAGACATTGTTCCATGCGAAAGACCTGACAAGGTAATTGAAATGTATTTGGTGTGGTGTGATGTTGTATGTTTGTAGAAGCTTGTAGTGGTTGAGCGGTTTAGTAAAAGGGGCTTGTGTTTGTAAGTTTTAAGAGAGAGAAGTAATAAGAATAATTAAGTAAACACTGGTAGATTAAATTAAATATATTGTTTAAAGATATTTAAATGCTATTCAGTAACTCAGAAATTAAGTACAAAACTCTTATGTTTTAACTTATAACTGGCACAGTCCTGATGTGTTCTGCTTCGGTGCCTACAACAAACTGTATTTAAGGAATGTCTTCTAATTGTTATTTCAAATCTTCCCCTGTGAAGTAATAAGAATAATTAAGTAAACACTAGATTAAATAGATATAAATTAAATATATAGATTAAATTAAATAGGTAGATTAAATTAAATATATTGTTTTCCACAAGCAATGAACACAATGCTATCAAGTTCATGAACTCTAAAAGACAATAGTGGTCCTCTACCTGAAATGTCCTGTTGCAAGAGAATGTCACATATTTTCATAACTTTGATTTTTTTTTAAATTAAATATATTTTTATATTTCTTGCATCCATCACATAATATATTCCTCCAATTAAGTTTTGAATCGCGTGGATCCCTTTTGTAAGTGTGATGGATGCCAGAAATATATTTTATTTGAAAAATATCAAAATTATAAAGAAATTCTAACACTCGCTGGCAAAAAGGGTATACCCAGGTAGAAGACTACCGTTACAAGAAGAGTTCATATAACTCAGTCACCATTGTCTTTTGCCCTTTTCAAAGGAGAGGATTTGAACTACCAAGAGAGGGCATTCTTTCACCAGTCTGAATTAGATATCCTACTAGAACACTTGTTTCAGGAATCGCTCTCTTAAATTCAGTGTCAATTGTAGAGTTTAGCATTTATTCTAGATAAGTAATTGATTTCATAAACATATATTTGTGATATTGTAAAATATTTAAATTCATTTAGAGATTAATATATTTATTTTAAAAACAGTGGTGATCTCTTGATTATTTCTTTAATACTTCTATCTCTATCTCAAACATACACACAAGCCCTTTACAAAACCGCTCACGCCACAAGCTACTACTACCACAACACATCACACCAATTACATTTCATAATCACTAGACTTGTGTATATATTAGCCAACGGGATATTTCAGAATAGATCCCTTTGTGATACGGTGATTGTAGAGCGTTATTAGGACCATTTCCCTTTTCTTTCTATATCATCAACATAAGATTGTTGCAGTAGAGACTATTTGTCCATTAATTATTTCTTAATAACCTCATAATGGTCATTCTCCAAACATTCCATTGTTAGAAAGGTAACTACTATCCAGCTATGTTCAGCTTCTCCTGTCCCAAGTTTAAAATCAAATTCAATTCAATTTTTGGTTCCAGTGGACTTTTAGGATAATTTTTTTTTTTTTTTTATACATATTTTGAACAATTTGAACTACTTTTCACACACATTGAACCCTTTTTCAAATAATTTATTCTCTTACTTTGAACAATGTACTTCTTCATTGAAATTATATAACTAATAAATTGGCTACGGAATATTTCTAAACTGAAGATTCATTTATTAGATTCCATTAATTTTAATGTCTGAACTTTTCAACAGGAAATCAAACACAGAATACTTAGTAACCGGAAAGTATATTTTTCAAAATAATAACTCAACCCAAAATGAAAAAAAAAAGAACCATGAAATGTAAATTTCCTAAACAATATAGTTTATTTAATTATTAACTTTTCTAAAATTAAGTCTATGAGATAAAACTATATATTATCTAACAATCAACAATGTATAGATTATAATTTAATTTAATATACAAATTACAGGTTATTATAATTATTTTTAATTTTATTTCTATGTAAACACAAGTAAGATATCAGATGTGTTTATTAAACAAAAAAAAAAAAATAATAATTATAATAATATGATATAAAGGATTATTTCAAAATCATAGAAGAATACAATCAATTATATTTTCATGAATAAACAACTAGTAAGAATAGATAATATCATAAAAGTGGGCCCTTCCTCTTATACCACCAATCTAATTGGTTTTTGTGAACTGAAAGTTGCGAAATCTAATCAATTTACATTGCTAAAACATTTTGTAATCATTGTATGTAAGATTCATAATAAATTTTTTATTATTCTTTGTTGGTGATTTGTTTTAAAAAAATGGGAAGCTAAATTATATACGATACGATAGGAGTATTAAATACTTAAATGTTCAGATGGCGCAGTTTAGTTAATTTCTTGAAAGGAAGAATAGTGCTCCCAAAGAGTACAAATATATCAAAAAAATATAATGGGTCCATTGAAAGAATTTACCTGAAATTATTTAGCCAACCAAAATATCTAATGCTAGAAGCCGGGGTCTACAATCAAAGTAAAGACATATGAGATAAGGTTTAGGAAATACCTTGTTTACTTAATATTGATTATTACTTGGATAAAAAATTTTTGAACCTTATTTACAGTCTTATTTTATTTTGTATTTCATTCTTGTAATTACATTTGCTCCCACTAAAAAACTCCCAAAAATTCCAACTAAATCAACATGGCCGAACCAACAGAGCCCAGGAAAAACTTACAAAGAAGATTAAAGACATTCTGTATTTATTTATTTATTTATTTAACGGATTATAAATCCTTTGTACATAGTATATTCAGTTTCAGCTATTAACATCAACAAGTAGTATAAATATAACTCTAAAGGAACATTTGAATCAAAAAATACTTAAAATCTAAAAAATATTTAATATATATAAATAAGTATATTTATATTTATAATCTATTAATCAGATAATGTATATCAGTCAAGGAAGAGTTTACATTGCATTTGGAATTGACTTTTCTTTAATATAAATTGAGAAAAAATAAAATAACAAAATGAAAATCAACCTTTATGAGAGGGAAGGATACATCAAATAGACTTATATAAAACAAATAAGTAAAAGTTCAGTAATAAAAAACATAATCAAACCTGAAATATTAAGATAACAAAGAAAAAATATAAGTATATACAAGTATTTGATCATAAATATTTCATAATTACAGGGAAAAGGTACGGTGCGAGGGATTTAGTTTATGGAATGTTGTGCTTGAAGGATAGAAGAAAATCAGTAACTGCGTTTTTAAACTGGATTCTGGAGAGATGAAAAATATCTAGTTCGGAACTAAGTTTATTCAGTAATCTTAATGATCGAGGTATTGATGAATTGTAGGAGTAGTGATTTCTATAAAATTTTATGAAGAAAAGATTGCGGTGCCTAACGTTTTTGACAGGGACTTGGAAGGTCACTGAGGATAGTAACTCAGAGCTGTCTATTAGGCCATGGATAATATCATAGACCAGTAGCAAATCGAATAATTTCCTCCGATCTGTACAAGTTAGCAATCTGAGATGGTTTCTGAGAGTTGTGTAGTCTAATTCCTGTCTGGGGATGTTAAGTTTGAAGCAATCAATCTTAGAAATTTATTTTGAATATTTTCAATAGTTTCAGTGTGATAAAGAAACTTAGGTGACCAAACAGGGGAGCAGAATTCCAGGTGAGATCTGACTAATGCACAATATAGGAGTTTGAGTGAATTTAGATCCCTGAATTGGTTGGTATTCCGAAAAATAAAGCCTAGCATTTTATTTGATTTAGCAGATATGGAGTGTATATGGTCATTAAAAGTCATTTTGGAGTCAAATATGACTCCTAGATCACGGATAGAAGTTACTCTATTTAAATTAGTCCCTTCTAATTTGTAAGAAAATTCTATTGGGTTAGAAGATCTGCTGAATGTAATGACAGAGCATTTAGATATGTTAGGGGGGTCCGAAATGTTCACGTACTTAAACATATACATCATAGTTTATGAGGCAAAGTTCAACATCGGGGATTCATGTAGGAAGTGATTAAAATATGAAATTTTCAGTACCATCAAAAATTATTGTAAAAGCAAAAGGAAGAAAAAAATCTCTAGACAATGGACACATGTAGGGTCGAAACGTTGGGATCAAATGTGATTACAAGAATAAAAAAATAAATACAAAATAAAATAAGGCTCTAAATAAGGTTCAAAAATTTTATTATCAAAGTAATAATCAAAATAATAACAGCCAAAAAAAATTCCAACTAAAATCAATAAACTTAATATTGCATTGTTTTCTAAAAGTTCTAATGTATGTATCCTCCCAGCATTATTTGGTATTTTGAACGTTTATGGTACTCGATGACTTTAGTGTTCTGTCGGAGAGAAATTTTGGATGAATCTATAACTTGTAGCCTTATCTTTTTCGATATTAAAACCTGATGATGTCTAATGTCATCCCTCCCCCAGAATCCCTCTAAAATGAATTATCATAAGAAATATTTATCCCAATTAAACTGAGAGGACTACAAGACTTTATATATATAATAATAAATACTTTTGGTGCCATTTTCTAGAAATTCGCAAAAAAAAATTGAAATAAATTAAGTTATATTTCCGGTTGAGGAATTTTAATAGATAACTTCTTGGTCCAGATCCCATGAAGAAAAAAACCCAAATAGAATGTCAAGTTTGAATTCCCTGCGATTTTTCGCGATTTTGATCTTATGCTATTCTCCATAAGTTCACCACATACATAGGGGTAGAGTGGTGCAAGAGTACGCTGTGTACAAGAGTATGCAGAGCTATTATCCAATCACAAATACAGCGTTTAGCAGCTAGATGCAGTTGACAACAATCCACTAACATGTCGCGTGTAACGACAAAGAAAATTACGTGTTTTGATATAATTTCCAAAGGATTTGGACGAGAAAAAGTGACTTTGACACCTGTGTTGCAATATTTCCGGCTTTTGTAAAATAGAATTCTAATAAATATTAGAAAGGTGTGCTAATTTTTTCTGCTTATTTTGGTTAGGTTATTATCATAATACTTATCACACAAGCGATTTTTACATTCCTCTCAATATTTGGCAATAGTGACGTTTCAAAGTTGTTTAGTCAGAATAGGGCAAGAAATTTAATATAATTTCCAAAGAATTTCAATGCTGTATCTGGTGGTTCGATGCTGTATCTGGTGTACCTCAAGGATCACACCTTGGACCGTGGCTCTTCCTAATTTTTATTAACGACCTACTACTAAGGATCTCGGACGTTGAGGTGCTTGCATTTGCGGATGACTTGAAGTTTTTCCATAAAGTTGCTTCTCAGTCGGACTGCATTATAATTCAAGATACTCTCCGCATTGTTTCTGACTGGAGCTGCAGTAATGGAATGGGCCTTAATGTTAAATAATGCCAAGTCATTTCTTTTTATCGTACAAAGAGTTTTATATCGTATCAGTACCTCATTGATGGCAAACCATTGGAGAGGACTCGTAACATGAAGGAGTTACTCTGAGTTATGACCTCTTTTTCACGAATCAGTTTGAATATGTATGTAGGAAAGCATCGAGAGCGCTGGGTTTTGTAATAAGGCACACTCGTGATCTTAGACATCCCAAAGCGGTGCTAACTGTGTATAATGCATATGTTAGAAGCCTTCTTGAGTATGCGTCGTTGATTTGGTGTCCTTACACTAAGAGGGATATAGCTAGATTTGAAGCTATACAAACCCGTTTTATCAGGATTTTTAACAAAAGGTTATCCGGCGACTTCAACCATAAGGCTTATGCCATTTGTTGATATAAAAAAAAAAAAAAAGAAAAAAAAAAGCGCAATGTCCAAGTGCGCTAGAGTGCGCGCGCACTCTTGTCCAACAAATTATTTTGTGCGTATTTCTTTGTCGGTTAGGTTTAGATACTTTAAAACAGGGATTTCCAAACTAAGAGGCTAGCCTCTCTGGGGAGGCACGGACTTTCCAAGCTCCGCGGAAGGAGGCGCAAGCAGTTTAACAGAAATTTAACAGAAGTTTATCCAAGAACCAAGCGTAGAAGACTGGACCGAATGTATTTCTTGCAGATAATGGTGGCACGAGAAGTGCACAGCGTACAATTACAAATGTGAAGTTTGTAAATGATGCGCACTCTTATCCTTAATGCGCATACTTGCACACCTGAATGCGCACTCTTGTCCTCTTGGTTATGCAAGAGTGGGCATTCAGGCGGCTGTCCATAAAGTGTTAGTTAAGTGTTAGTTATTTGTTTTTAATATACATATTTTTTTTTATAAGCTAGGTACCAAAGATGATAATAAAGTATGATATCATCCGTCTCTTTATTTATTCCTTTAAAATGAAATTGCGAAAGTGCGCACTCCTGCTAAAATAATAACTACAAGTTATTTGCAAAGAAATTATTAACTTATTAATATGCACTGATGCTAAGAGAGCTAAAAAACAAGTGTTCTGCTGTTGAATGTCTAGCCCAAACTGTCTTGAAGGAATGTCTTCTAATTGTTATTTCAAATCTTCCCCTGTGAGAAGAAGGGGTAGACAATGCTAACAAGGTTCATGAACTTTTCCAGTAACTGTACTCTTCTACCTTTTGCTAACAAGCTCGCATTTTTCTTCATAATTTTGATATTTCAAATTAAATATCTTTTTATATTTCTTGCATCCATCACACTGGCAAAAAGGGTACACCCAGGTAGAAGACTACCGTTACAAGAAGAGTTCATAAAACTCAGTCAGCTTTGTCCTTTGCCCTTCTCAAAGGAGAGGATTAGAACTACCAAAGGAGGGCTTCAGGAATCGCTCTCTTAAATTCAGTGCCAATCGTAGAGTTTAGCACTTACCCTACCATTTTCTAAAACTCATTTCTTCAGACTCAGGAGAGACCAAATCATGTATTTCCAGGTGGAAACTTAATTTCGAAAGTTGCTGTTGTTGGAAAAGTTTCTGCTGGTGATGGTGAAAGTAAAAACCATCTTCCTTAAGAATTTGCGGTGTTAATAATCCACAATTTGCGATCTAATAAACGATTTAATATAAACCTTATTAAATTCATCCCAGTTTTCCTAAATTTTTAATCAAATTATGACATTTAAAAAAGTGGCTATTAGCCATATAAATAAACCTAAAAGACCAATAAATAACCTAAAAGTAAAAAGAGAATAATAGAAGCATTTTTCGAATACAATTAGACTAATACGGATTAGACATTTATAAGACATTTTTAAAGAAGAAATACTCCAGTAATGACCTCTATTGTGTAAAGATTTATTAGTATGGAGGATGTAATTTATTAATGGTGCCATTGTCATCGAGCTTAGTGTTTACTTTGTCATTTTTATTTTTTTTTTAATTTCGTGGCAGAAATTTACTATATTTTATATATTTTATTATTTATAAATTATATATTTTTTTATTTTATTTTTACTAATTAGAAATTTTTTTAAGGAAAGTTAATGACTTGTTTATTTTGCCTTGTCAAGTTTTTTTTTTTTTTGAGCAATGAACCTTTCGGTTATTATGCTCTTCCAATCAATCTAGTATTTATCACCCTTTCATCCCCTTCATTCACACAATTGCCGGGGTGCCAATCCCGGTTCAGACCCTCCCACCTTATGCGATGGCTCCCGAAAGAAAATACATATTTCAATACTTAATATAATGTTGGAACTTGCCATCCCTGGCCAAGCTTGGCTCCCTTTCATTGCATTCATACATCATACACATTCATTCAATTATCCATTCATAACTGCAATCACGCCAGTAAATACATGTATCCCAACATTCACGCCATTTGTTCATTCTAAACCTCAATAATACACTATTCTATACCGGAGTAGAACACTCTATATTCCTCTGGTCCCTTAATTCTAAACCTAAAGTTAAAATATTTTATAAATTATGTACAAAGTATTTACACTTGATAGATTTCTTCAAATCTTGCCATAAAGACCTATATCTTTTATAAATTTTATTATCCTGTCTACATTAGCTGGGTAAGTTTTCAAAGCCTCGGTTAAGGAGTTTGGAATATTATTCTGTTGCCTATGTAGTTGGTACGACTGACATTCAATGATAATATGCTGGACGGATAATGGGACATTACATGGACTACACATTGGGATAGGATCGCCACACATCAGGTAACCATGGGTCAGCCATGAGTGTCCGATCCTCAAACGAGCCACTACTACCTCCTCTCTCCTGATAGATCTACAGAAAGAGTCCCAGGTCTGCACAATACCTTTAATTGTTCTTAATTTATTATTTACAGAAAGAGCACTCCACACTTGCTGCCAACTTTGGTACACCTGGTTGCCTTCTCTAGTGATTTTGTTAGTTTACTTCATGACGATTGAAAAAGGTTAGTTGCAATTTTCTCTACAGCAACGCTAAATGACTTAAACCAATCTCCAAGAGGTTCACAACCAGATAGAAACACCTAAACGATCGTTTGAACAAGCATGAGTTTCAACTAGCTAAACCAACAAGAAATCACTACTCGCCAACGCTGTCTACTATATCGTTGTCGTTGGGTAACTCTCAATTTCTACTCTTTCCTGTCACTCATCACTACGTCAAATGTAAAATATAATTGTGAATATGGACTTTTTTTTTTTATTTCAACATTACCATTATAATGGATATAAGAAGGAGAGGGAATTGGAGAGTTGGAGAATTGGAGAGAATGACTTTACGATATGAGAATAGCAAGAAACTAGATGATATGGTGAACACTGTATAATAAAGTAGAACACACACACTACAAGGACTTTACTGTTAAATAGAAGTTAGGTAGCGAGGAAAATATAAAGAGAACGACTGGCTGGATAAATAGAAATAGATAGGTTGCTGACTGGATGTACTGTTGTAAAAACTGTCGTAAAACTGTCCTGAACTGTCGTTTTATTTATATGAATAAAACTTTCCCTCCCTAGTCTGGCCTAGAAGGGGAGTATTTAAAGTTTTATTCATTTAATGTGTGCTTCTCCGCTCCGAAACCGGTCGATGAACACAAAAAGAAGCTGGCCATCACGGAAAATATCTCTGATGCTTTCCAACTACGGGTTTATTTAACCCAAGAATGCAATAAGCAAGTTATTCACCAGCCAAATTGCATGACGTTGAAAAATTATGTCCAGTTCAACACGAAAGAAACTTGGAAACCAGTAAATTGTAAATTATTGGATAATCAAGTCGCCATTAAAGCAATGAGCTCATTGATCACCAATACGAAAAATCGTTTGGTAATGTCCCCAGTTTCTCAACCATGTTCCAAATTCATAAATTCGTTTGTAATAGACCTTAAGAAAACAGAGAAAATGAGAGAATTATAAGGTACGAGTATAATGTTATATGAGCTTCTGCTCGTTCTAAGAGCTTTTCTCCGCGCTTCTACGAAATATTGTAAAAAGTAATCATGTATTACGGCAGCCTAACAGATTGCAGAAACTTCTCAAAAGACCGTTCGACCACTAACATTAACTTCTCAAAAGACCGTTCGACCACTAACATTAATTTCTTTTAAGAACTAAAGACATACCTTTTACAGTCAAAACCATATTTTAGGGACGTTAGAAATTGATGAAGTCCAATGAACTATTCAACTTCTAAAGATTGTAATTTCTTTTATCCAACGTTCTACCACTAATCACCCTATATTGATTCCAATCTAACCCATCATAGAGACTTTGATCTTGACCATTGATACCTTTAATCAAGAAATTCATCAAAATTTGATTAGCTCAGTGGAAGCGTAGATCCTCAACTCCCACGCGGAGATCCCGGATTCGAGTCCAGTGCTACTCTTAGATTTTTTTTTTCTTCCAAAGAGCCTCTACAGCTCACAGTCTTGTAATGTAACCATGTTGTATGTAATGTGAGAATGATGTCCGGAGGCCAGCTTGTATTGAGAAGTCCCCGGGCGCCAATAGCCATAGATATTGACTCACCTTAAATTAAAAAAAAATCTGGTATGAAACACTCACACAACTTTCTCTTACTCCTGTTCTCAAAATTATAATTGGCAAATGTTATAGTTTGTGTACCAAATATAACTTAATTCATCGAAAACTGAAAAAAAAAACTGTTCAGTAAAAGCGCACTTC
>JAAEAF010013774.1:0-24455 GCA_011037195.1 Triatoma infestans | reverse complement strand
GGGAGTATTCGTACTCACATAGGGCGAAACTTCCCTATGTTTCACGAGACGGCTATCCCGTCGCGGAACCTCATACTAGCCTATCCATCGCGTCCTCGTCGCTGGCTCTGGTAACATCTGCGCTCCACTTTGGTGGAAGCGTAGGTGGCCAAGATGGATGGCGAACGCAGAGGGTAGCCCTCGGGCTATTTGGGAACCTAGCACTCCCACGTACCTCAGCTACAATTACAGACTAACAAATGCAGTGGTATTCCCTTTAGGAGTGTGAGTAGGTGGAGATCTTCTTTTTTTTCCGCCCTCTGTTTGGGTCGCCATAATTTATGTGCGGCCTGAATCTCTTGCAGTGAATTCTTTTGCTGCGGAGCCTCTGGGGGAATTCATACTGCATCACTTACACCTAAACGCCTTAACATTAAACATTTACACAATTACAGTTTTACACGCCAGTGGCACGTGCTGGTGCCACCCACATGTTTGCCGTGTGTGGATACCTGTGTCGTGGGGAAAGGAAGTCCTGGTGGTTGAGGGCGCAGGTTCACGCTAGAGGCAAGTTACCTCAGCGGGCCTGGCAGTCCAACACACCACTTTGGTTCCGGACTCCGCTAAACAGGCGGCCAGAGCCTAACCCAGCTCTGGTCAATCGGCTAGCGTAAAATACGCATGGGTGAGCTCCTGGGTATTGTGGGCCTTGGCTCACAATCCCCGGGCGCTATATCTCTGGGGTAGCTCTGGCGCTTCTTTATAGCGTCCCAATTTGTGAGGCTCCGTGGAGGGTGGAGAGCTCCGGAGATGAATTTTTTAAACTTAATTTATGGATATAAATCAAGTAAAATCGTCAGCCGAGGGCCCCTTAGAGGAGGGGGTCATCGGTGGTGGGGGAAACTCCTCTGTGCATCTAGGGTTGGGCGACCAGGGCTCGGATGCACTTGGGGGGAAACTGGATAGTATTTCCAGGAGTATGGAGAACCTGCTTCTGGAGGAGAGCGCGCCAATAGTCGCTGCGGAGGACTCGTCCACCTGCGGAGATGAATGGCACGTGGTCAAAGGAAAGAAGCGAGGCAATTCTGCGTCGGCCACGGCTGCTGCGAATTCCTCTGCGAAGGAAAAGGAAGCTAAGCCAACTTCTGGTAAGGTGTCTAAGGCAACTGAGCAGAAGAAGAAGCTTAGTGGAAGATACAGGCAAAGGCGTGCGAAGAGGATGAGATCTGCTCAACCTGCATCTGCACCAGCTGAGGATATACCTATTGGGGCTCAAAAAAGATCCAGAACCCCGGGGGACACGCCGCCTGGAATCCAGCCGGCAGGTAAAAAGCCCAAGATAACGGAGGCGGAGAGAAAGCTGTTTCTGGCCATAACCAGCAGCGATCCCTCCGAGCCTCTCTCTGAAGATGACGCTTCTGTCATCAGAAGGGGGATGCTCGCCATCGTTAGGAAAGCCATACAGGAACAGTCATGCAGACTGAAATTTATTCAGTCGGGCATGGTCTCTGAGGGCTGGTTTCTTCTGGCCTGCTTTGATCAGGCCACATTTGACTGGGTGTTGGAGAACGTTAAGCCTGGTTGGGAGGGAAGGCACTTCAAGCTTATGAAGGCGTCTGAGGTCCCTACTATGGCTAGGATCTCTATGTTTATTCCAGAGGGCAAGCATACCAGCGAACAAGTGCTGAAAGGTCTTGCCTTCCAAAATAATTTGGACGTAAGCCGATGGAGGAACGTGTATCGACAACAAGTCGAGAAAGGAGTATCCTTGGCTTACAGGATTGATGATGCTTCTGTCCAGGCGTTGAAGGAAGTTGACTTCCGTCTTTTCTTTGAGATGGGCAGGCTCTTCATCAGGTTGAAGAAGGAAGATGAGGATGCTCCTACCACTTCTTCTGAGGCAATGGAGCAGGATACAGGTAGGGCTGACCAAGATGGCAGCAAATAAGGTAGGTGGTGATTATTATTATCATTATTATTACTATTATTATTATTGTTTTGTTTTTCACCTATCTGTTTCCTACCCGTGTTTTATTAGGATCTAACTCTTCCAATGTTGACTTGTGATTATGGCGGTTGACAGGGTAGAGATGATACAAATTAACTTGCAGCATAGCAAAGATGCAACGGCTAACTTATGCCGCTGTATTGCTAAGTTGCATACATATTTTATTTTAATACAAGAACCTTATGCCTTTAAAGGTTTGGTTCGAGGACTGAGTGTGGTTGATGGCAGACTATTCGTGGCGGATGGCGGGGACATTCCTAGGGCATGTATTTTTGCCAGTCGGGGTGTCGACGCTGTCCTGCTTCGACAGTTCTGCTGTCGGGACTTGGTGGCGGTGAGGGTTGGTCTGGGGGTTGGTGGGCGTCGTCGCGACGTAGTTGTGGCTTCGGCTTACTTCCCCTATGATGGCCCCTCTCCTCCTCCTCAGGAGTTCATGGGTTTGGTTCAGTATTCGGAGACCAATGACATACCTATTATAATAGGGTGTGACGCGAATGCGCATCATGTCGTCTGGGGTAGCAGCGACACCAATGGTAGGGGTCGCGCTCTCATGGATTTCCTGGTGGGCACGCGATTAGAGGTCCTGAATAGGGGTACTGAACCCACTTTTGTTACTAGGATTAGAAGACAGGTTATTGATATTTCCCTTGCTTCTAGGAATTTTAGTGGTCTGATTAAAGATTGGAGGGTGAGTCCTGAGGCTTCCATCTCCGATCACAGGATGATTAGGTTTAGTCTGGGGATTGATCCAATTACCCTGGCTAGTTATAGGAATCCTAGGAGGGCGGATTGGGTTTATATTCTAGAATTATTGAAGATAAACTGACTATCCAATCAGAAGCCCCTGATGGTATAGAGGAATTGGAAAGGGAGGCTGGTATTCTTCATGAACATATCAGATCCTCATTCGAGGAGTCTTGTCCTCCCAAGGTGGTTAAGGGTAGTAAGAACCCCTGGTGGTCCTCTTCGTTGGAAAAACTAAGGAGACAGGTAAGGGGCTCATACAGGAAGGCTGTCCTTGCTGATTCTTCGGAATCATGGGATAGTTATAACAGTATTAAAAGAGCATATAAATATGCTCTGAGGAGAGCCAAGAGGAATTCCTGGAGATCCTTCTGTGAGGATATAAATTCGTTCCAGGAATCATCTAGATTGGTACGGATTCTTAGTAAGGATAGGGACAGTCAGTTAGGTACCCTACGATACCCTGATGGTTCCTTTACAGGGGGGGAAGGGGAGACACTGCAGCTTTTGCTTGATACTCACTTCCCGGATAATATTGGTTTGAATGCTGCTTCGTCTTTGGTGTGTGGAAGGAGATGGAACCTTGAAGATGTATCCACCTTAGATGGGGTAGTTACACAGGATAGAGTCAGGTGGGCAGTACAAAGTTTCTCACCTTTCAAGTCACCTGGACCGGACGGGATTTATCCTTGTCTGTTGCAAAAGGGTGGGGACGTGCTGACGAAGGTATTGTTAAGATTGTTTAAAGGATGTTTGATGTTTGGTTATGTACCAACATTATGGAGAGAAGTAAGAGTAGTCTTTATTCCCAAGCCGGGAAGAAATGACTACTCTGACCCCAAGGCATTTAGACCCATTAGTCTTATGTCTTTCTTCTTGAAAACTTTGGAAAGGTTGGTGGATAGGTATATTACTGATGGCCCATTAAGGGATCATCCACTCCATCCTAACCAACATGCTTATATTGTGGGTAAGTCGACAGAGACTGCATTGCATTGTCTCGTCGGTAGGATAGAGTCTGCTTTGGAAATAAAAGAATATGGCCTAGTGTGTTTCTTTGATGTTGAGGGGGCATTTGACAGAGTATCGTTTGATGCTCTCGAAGATGCCTTGGTTCGAAAAGGTATACATCCTGTCTTAATCAATTGGATAGGTGTCTATCTTAGGAGTAGGGTTATACAGGCATCCCTTGGCGGGCGCACCGTGATAGTAAAAGCGGGGAGAGGGTGCCCTCAAGGGGGTTGTCTCTCACCAAAGTTGTGGTGCGTCGTCATGGATGACCTTTTGGTTAGGCTGAACTCATCGGGATTTTATGTGCAAGCATATGCCGATGATGGTGTTATTTTATTGTTAGGGCGCTGTTTGTCCACTATTTCGGACCTAATGCAACGCGCCCTTAACATGGTGTATTGTTGGACACAGGATAAGGGTCTTTCTATTAATCCTATTAAGACCCAGGCAATTCTATTTACTCATAGAAGGAAGATAGTAGGTTTTACACCTCCTAGGTTGTTAGGTACTTCCATACAGGTTAGCAAATCAGTGAAGTTCCTTGGGGTAGTTCTCGACAGTAAATTGAACTGGTCGGAGCATGTTAAGACACAACATCAAAAGGCGATAATCTCCTTTTGGCAATGTCGAAGAGTTGTTGGTAAGAATTGGGGAATCACTCCCAAGATGATGTTCTGGATTTATTGCATGGTCATTAAACCTAGATTGGTATATGCGGCTTTGGTGTGGTGGCGTCGCATTGAAACACGATCCGCTAGGCAGCTGTTGGAAGAAGTCCAACGCTTAGCTTGTCTGGCGGTGACGGGAGCGTTTCGGACTACACCGACCGCATCTATGGAGACTTTGTTAGGGATTCCACCTCTCTTTGTGGAGGTGAAAAACCAGGCAATGAAAGCCTGTTATAGAATTAAACAGGCAGGTTTTTGGCAGGGTAAGCGATATGGTCATTCTACCATTTATCGTGAGATGCTTTTAAGGATTCCCATTACAGGTTTTCCTTCTGATAGGAATCTGAAAACTTTTGTCTTTGGTCATTCCTACAGGGTTAGGTTGCCTTCTAGGGAAGATTGGTTAACCCTGGGTCCGTCTGCTGTGATTCCTGAGAATTATCTCCGATGCTACACGGACGGTTCCAGGATGGATGGTAGGTCTGGGGCTGCCGTCTATTTTGAGACGGGAGATCATTTGGTAGCGCCTCTTGGTGAGTGGGCCACCGTTTTCCAGGCTGAGGTTTATGCAATTCTTTGCTGTATTTTGGATGAGAGGGTGCTTAACACTAATTTAAAAGGTGTTTGTATCTGCTCGGATAGCCAGGCTGCGTTGAAGGCGCTTAATTCATGTGTCTTCACTTCCAGATTGGTGTTGGAATGTTCTAGAAGACTGGAAGATCTTTCTTTATTAAAGGATGTGCTTCTGGTCTGGGTTCCAGGTCATATGGGAATTTTTGGGAATGAGGAGGTGGATAGGTTTGCCAAATTAGGTGCCTCTCTCCCTTTCATTGGTCCAGAGCCTGTGTTGGTGTGTCTTCTGACACATGTTTGTCGGGCTTTCAGACGTGGATGACCTCACAGCACTCATCCTTATGGATGAGTGCAGTGGGTTGTCGGCAGTCTAAAATGCTCATTGGGGGCCCGGACGGAGCTTCGAGTAGTGGGGTCCGATGTCTTTCACGGACCTCCCTCAGGTATCTGGTTGGATTCCTCACTGGGCATTGTGGTTTAAGGAGGCATCTCTATATAATGGGACTTGTGCCTGACCCCTTTTGTAGAGTTTGTGAAACTGAGGAAGAAACACCCATGTATCTGATGACGAATTGTTTGGGTTGTGAGGAGATTAGGTTTAGGAACTTCGGCCGAATAGGAGGTCGGTAGAGTTTTTAGCTGTGTCCTTTTAGGTTCTTGGTCCCGATTTGTTCGGTCCTGGTTGTGAAACTGAGATTGGTGATCCTGGCCTGGAATTTGTAGTCTAGTCCCATGTTTTTATTCTTAGGGGTAGCTATATGGGACCCTGGGGGGCTTGGATTAGCGTAGGGTTTTTTGCCCTCAGCCCCTTTCGCGAAATTATAATAATAGAAGTAAAAAATAAAAGGTGAAAGCCATGGATGGGTAACTTCTTCACCCTCCCTGTTTATTGTACGTTTGAGTGAACGCGCATAAAATCAATGTTACATGGAGACAGAAATAAACGTTTATTTGCGATAAAATAAGTTCCTTAACACTTTTTTTTTTTTTAATAAATCAAAAAAATTTGGAAATATCAAATAAAGTATAATTAAGTAAAAATAACTATTACGTACTTAATTAAGTGCCTTTAAATATTAACCCTCAAAAAAAAAAAATAATAATTTTTTTTTGTCACAGTCATTAGTATTGAGTTTTCTTGCAGCCAATTAAGGTGTGAATATCAAGTTCCCTACTTTATTATCTTATTTCACGCAAAGATCTAATTTATATTTTTTAATAAAATAAACAACTCAATGCGTGGACAACAACAGTAAGAGGGGGACCAGTTTTAAATGAGATTTAGAAATAAATAAAAATAATTAAATTTATTTATTTATTTATTTTTTTTACAAAAAATAATTTTACAAATTTATTTTTAGGAAAATGTTTGTCTAAATTTTAGTTTTGAATTTAAAAAATCTTATGAATAAATTTATAGAACTTCCTCTTACTGATGTAAGAGGAAGTATTGTGATCGAGAATGCCATAAGTAATAATTTTTTATCCAACTGAGATTTCTGTCTGTAAAAGCAGTTCTTTTAAACTTGGAAAATCAGCTGGAATAGATAAAATAACACCTGAAATGCTAAGATATGCTGGAAGTAACGGAAAGAAGATTTTGCAACTTTTTTTTCTTTTTTTTATCCAACGCCCACCCGTGGCAGCGTTGCCATACGGTGTCGTGCTGCCCAATATACTCGCGCACGCTGCTGCATTGCCGAACCACACTGGTAGGCGGAGTCGCGGACATCTTTCAAGGCTGCGCAGACTTCCAGGTGTTCTGCATCCATTTTCCCTTCCTGGCATAGTGGGCACTGGTCATTCTCAACCACGCCAATTCTGTGTAAGTGAGCTTGCAGATAGTCGTGGCCGGTTACCAGACGAAACGCTGCAACTCCTACATCGCGAGGCAAGTTGCGGGAGAAAGCTCTTTCTGCCAACTGCTGCCATTTCTTACCTTCTGCAAGGGCCTTATAACGCTCGACGCTGCTGCGCTTAATTGTCTGACTTAAGCTTGATTCGCTTTTTGTCTGACTTAAGGGTGCTTTTAACTGGGCATTGCTCCTCATTTGCACCTCTCTTAGCCAGGATATCCGCCCTCTCATTCCCTTCCAGCCCGACGTGACTGGGAACCCACTGCATCCTCACGCTGAAACCTTTGTGGTTTAGCTGTAGAGTAAACCTCTGCAGCGAGTAACACGCGGGCACATGGTTGGGGCGTTTCCGCAGACGGCAATAATTGCCGCTTACGAATCCACAAGAAAGACGGCTTGACAAGGAGACATGTTGGCCAGTACTAATGCCGCCCCTTCAATTGCAGCTACTTCTCCGTCAAAGTTACTTAACGGAACACCAACTGGCACACTTCCCTGGAAAAGACGCGAGTAGTATCCTGCCCCGGTCTCACCGCTTCCCGGGTTCGAGGAACCATCCGTGTATATGTGCAGCCATGTATTCTCCGGGAAACGCGAGTAAACAGTTTGTAAAGCGCATACACGGAGCTCACTATCCAGGGAAGCCGCTTTAGTAACTTGTTGGTCACAAAAACCATAGATTTTGCAACATCTACTCAATCTAATATGGAAACAGAAGAAAATCCCACAGGATTAGGAAGTGGCGATGTTAGTCCCAGTTTTTATAAATGGATACAATAGACACTGTAATAACCACCGAGGAATATCTCTCTTGAGTGTACCGAGCAAGCTTTTATGCGAAAGTCATTGGAAAGTGAATTAGGAGAAAAGTAGAACAAACGCTCGGAGAAGAGCAGTATGGATTTCGCAACAATCGAAGTACACAAGACCTTATATTTACATTGAGACAGATCTTTGAAAAAGCAATCGAAAAAAGAAAGGAGCTATCGATCTGCTACGTTGGCCTTGTCAAAGAGTTTGACAGAGTAAGGAAAGAACATATATATAAGGCTCTAAGAGAAAATGGCGTGGATAGAGGCCACATATTAGCAGTGAAAAGTTTGTACGAGAAAACAAGGAATGTTGTACGATTTGCTAATCACATTTCGCCAGAATTTGAACCTCGGTAGGAATTCGTCAAGGATGTAGTTTAAGCCCACTTTTGTTTTTTTTAGTCCTAGATGCAGCCATTAAAAAGGCAAAAGGAAAAATGAAAAAATATCACTTCGGACATCTAAGCCTAAGACAAGTTACCCTGTCAATTCTCGTGTTTGCAGACGATCTGGTTGTTCTAGCTGAAAGTGATACAGACCTTCAGAAAAATTTAAAAGTATTACAAGACGAACTGAAGGAAATTAACATGAAAATCAACCCGATTAAAACGAAAGTGATGAAGATGGGAAAGAAGCCGGGAAGAACAATGAGAGTGATAAGGTTAAATGGAGAAATAATTGAAAAAGTGGAATCCTTTAAGTATCTTGGAGCCTCATTTACAGGACAACGGCTTCTTCGATAGCGAAATCACTGAGAGAGTGCGAGCAGCAAGCAGGATGTTCGAGGCTTCTTGAGAAGTGAGTCAGAGTGCAAAAATGGCTGTGTACAGATCGACGTTCCTCCCTATTCTGACATACTCTATTGAGTCGTGGACACTGACTACCGAGCATCTGTCGAAAATCCAAGCCTCCGAAATGCGTTATCTAAGGAAAGTGGAAGGCAAAACTAGGAGAGACAGAGTTCGCAATGTCGCAATTAGGGCAAATCTTTATATCAAGCCAGCCATTGAAAAGTTTGAGCAAAACAGGCTGAGATGGCTGGGACACCTAGTCGAACTGCCAGACTCATTTACAACGCCAAAGTGGACGGCAGGAGAGAGAGAGAGGGAGGCCCAGACTAAAATGGGAGGAAGGAGCTAAGGAAGCCATGAGAAAAAGAGGCATGGATTGGAAAAGAAGAAATGAACACGCCCAGGATCACCAAAAGTGGATTGCCCTCTATAAACAAGCCCCTAACACCGCCTAGGTGGTACAAATGGGGATTATGATTATGATGATAATGATGAAAAGCAGTTCTCTTAGAATATATGCTTCCTTTTTCAGTTGGTATACAATATTCTCAGCAGAAGAAGGAAGCGCGATGTTTTATGAAGTGACATATATATCAGAGTGAAGGTCTTATGTTATGATATTTTGTATTCAACGGTTTTGATTTTACTATGTTTGGAGCAAATAAATTCAAGTCTTACATTATTTCCATAAGCAAATTTATGATTACAAAATTACTCGAGCAAAATCGTTTAAAATGAATCATGTCAAATATTGTACTATAATAAAAGGATGGGGAAAATAAACAAATAAAATATTTATGCAAGTATGTAGTTAAAGTAGGAAATTGTATGAAGTTTTCCTTTACATAACATAAAAGATCATTGTGCGAATAAAGTGTATATAAAAAGCTATTTTGGAATGTAAATCAAGTCTGTTCCAACTGCAGCATCATACACTCATTGTAACGTATATCGTGGTGTTATATTATTGCATACAGAAACTGTTATAACGGGGCTATATCAAGCCCACAATATTTACCAGCCAAGGCGCAAGGTTTTTTCCATACTTGAACCTCATTCTATATAACGAAAAACTGATTATATCCTACAATTCCTACATTTCTAATATGGTCATTTTTTCTAATATATAATAATATGAACTGGATGCAGGCGTTAAGTGATCTTTGTAATTTTAAATTCAGTTCAAAACTGAAGTAGAGTCCAGAAGAAACGGTTATGCACTAAAGCATGTAAAGACAAAATTTCTTATATCCAAAAGAGTTAGGCAACAATGTATGTATGTAGCAAAGATTTGGGGGTTTTAAATGTTGCAGCATGCCAATTTTTGTTGGTTCTCATGGGTTTCTGGTTTTCAATCGTCATCATCATAGTTGAACCACAACAATACTTGAATATATGAATTCATAACTAGACATACACTACGATGGAAAAATCCATAACGAGTCGAACTGTAATAGTACCTTGCAAAGATACTGCCAAACCACAGCAGAAGATAAGAGAGGCCCTCTCTGGTTAACGAGACTCTCTCTGCTTAGACAGGTCGAGAGTGGTAGAAAAAGCTGTATATAAGCAATGGGAAATCTATGTAACGGATCTATCAGAATACAACCATAACAACTGTACTTCGCATCGTGTCCGTATCTTTATCCTACCATTCAATTCTATCATTTTTCAGTATAAAGGTCCACTGCAGTAGTGTCAACTTAGCGACTTTACGTTAGTGTGCAGCATATCCTTCATATTAATCACCACCTACTTATTTCTCATTTCTCCGCCTCAGCATCTCCCATTATATGGTGAATGTAATAGTACAGCAAAGATAATGCAACCACAGCAGAGGGAAGAGAGGCTCTCTCTGGTTAACAGAGACTACTCTCTGCTGTGGTTGCATTATCTTTGCGGTAATATTACAGAACCAATAAATAGTAGCATGTTACGAAGAATAAAGATGTTCTCCAGCACTATAGACAGAACCATATATTCCTACCATATAGCAAAAAGACCTATGGTTTATTCAAATTTTGAACAAGGGCAGATACAATTAAAATACGTGAACATTTTCGAATTTCTGTTCAAGGATTTGAACGTTTCTACATTTTCGAATGTGGCAATATTCAGGTGTTCTGTATTTGGCAAGGATTGTATTTCATAGTTTTATAAGTACATGTTGATTTTATTTTTGAATCATATAAATCGCTGCATAAAGTTAAGATTGTGTAACTTCAGTATCACGCGGCTGGCTATCACTGCAGCAGTGATGGTAATATACATCAAGTTCTTATTATGAGGAAGGTAAGAGTACTCCACCTGAGCCTTCACCCTAATTTATACTAAGTGCGAGGGTCATTCAATAAGTAACGGGACAAATCGCTGTAGCACAAAAATGATTTATTTAATCAACACAAAACTTTGGCTATATTTCAACATAGTCCCCAGCAACGTTTTTAACTTTTTCATTGGATTGAAAATTTTTCCCACATAGAGCCTCTTTAAGTGGTCCAAACAAATAGAAGTCCGATGGGGCGAGGCCGGGGCTGTAGGGGGATGTGGGAGGATCTCCCACCCCACTTTTTGAAGTATTTCTTAAGTTAATTGTGCAGGCGCGCAATGTCATGAAGCAAAATCACGCCTTTAGCCAAGAGTTCACTACGTTTCTTTCGAATGGCAGGCCTTAGTTTGTTTGTGAGTATATCACTGTAATATTGGCTGTTGATGGTTCGTTGATCTTTGACATAGTCACATAAATAGGCCCCTGCGTACCCCAGAATACGTAAGCATGACATTACATGCAGACGGCTGGGTCTTGAATTTCTTTCGAGTGGGAGTAACCGTATGCTTCCACTCAAGGGTTTGACGCTTAGACCCCGGCTCAAAATGGTGTATCCATGTTTCGTCGCATGCTACAATTCTACTAAAAAATTCTTTTTCAATTAAACATCGTTCTTTCAACTGTTGACTGATTTGAAACCTGGTTTCCTCGTGAGCGTCCGTAATTTGTCTTGGACCATGTCGCACAAGTTTTCTTGTACTGGAGCTTATTCTGAATAATGTTACGGACCATTCCAACACTCGCGTGCACGTCTTTAGCTATCAGTTCAACAGTAATACGCCTGATGTCCTGAATTAACGCGTTAATGAGAGATTCGAGGGAGGAAGTTGCAATGTCAACCGGTCGTCCACCTCCTTCTTCGTCAAGGACACTTACACGGCCACTTTTAAACTCTTCTACCCATTTTTAACCGTTCGAACGGTCCAAACAGTTATTTTCATACACTTTCAACATTCTTCCGTGGATTTAACTACCTTGGATGCCATCTGCAAACTAAAAATGTAATCACTGAGCGTTGTGCAATGCTAGAGCGGACTCGCCATTGTTAACTGAATACATTTGAGATTATGCTTACCAAATACTCTCGAACAGCTGACGAGAAACTAAGTACAAGAATGCCAACTTGACGCACTGAAACTATTGTATTGATTAAACAAACCTTCCTTTCTGAGCTACAGCTTTTGTCTCGTTACTTATTGAAGGACCCTCGTAAATAGAATCGCCATCGATATCGAAACTTTTTGACAAAACAAATTATTCCATATAAATATATTTGACTCCAAATTTGGTGGTTAACCAAAAAGAAGGATGAAAAAACAACTAATTTGTCTTAGCGCAAAATACATGAGTAAGCCATAAATCACCTAAAAAGTCGGTGATTTTAAAACAAGATAATTCAATGAGAAATATCATGAACATAATAAAACCTATAGAGATAGAAAACCTACGCAATCAACAGTAACCAATAATCTATTGAATATGAATTTAACACCTGTAAACAATATTATTAATGTATTCTTTAGCGGCGGGAAAAAAAAGAAGTTAAATTGTAATTATATGAAATAAAAAATAATAAAAAAAAAAAAAAAATCACATACACAATGAATATAAATAATTTATAATTCTTAGAAATAATGAGACGAATGAAAGATCTGACGATAATAGTAGTTTATGATTGGGGGCGTGCAGTGGAGGGGACGCGAGATATTGAAATATGTTAATCACTATCAAATAAAGTTATTTTATTTCTTCAAATTCTCTTCTATTGTAAGTATTGCTATTTGATATATTACTTACAGAAGTATTGGTACAAAACAGTATTGCAATTAAATAAAACACACCAATAGCATGATACCTCTTCAGAGTGGTACAAAACTACTACGATCTCTTATTTAAACATAAATTTATAATGCAGTACAATGTAGAAAATATATTTAAACACTATTAATAGAATTGTTTATTTATATATATGTTTGTGTGTGTGTGTGTGTGTGTGTGTGTTTATGTGATATATTGTAATAGCAATTATAAAAATAATACAATAAAAGATAGGAATAAAATTTTTATAATGGTCAGTGTATTGATATTATTTCTAAGTATAAAGTATAAGTCAATGAATTAAGAGTTTTCATTTCCTCTGCCTTCTAAATATAAAAAAAAAATATATATTATAATTTACGAAGATTTTCTGAAAAGCATATCTTCGCCTTCCTTAATTTCAAAATTCCTTAGTGTTACCAAGGATATGGCGTATCTCCCAGCCATACACCGTATTAATTCTTGCCACTCCGAATAGTCTGCGCTACTTTCTGTCTCATTCTGGCTGCCTACTCCAACCCTTTCTAACTTCCAAGTCTCATTCTTCATCTACATACCGCCAACACAAGTAATTACTTTCAACCACACTGTTCCCGTCACTACTCAAATTATTCTTATTTGTACACCACGAAATTATTTCTCTGGTTATTTTATTGCTTAAAAATTTTTATTGGTTCTACATTTTATTTATAATATTTTATGCACACCAGCTAAAGCTATTTTATTCCATATTTTAACTTCTTTTATACCACTGCATAACCCTAATGAGTAAGCAAGTAATTAATAGAATAGATAAACAAAGTCTGTTTAAAAATAGTATTGCTTTTTATATATTTACTTCAATCGATGTAAAAGGAAGGGATTAGCTCAGTGGGTAGCGCGCTGATTAGGAACGTGGAGATATCCGGGTTCGAATTCAGCATATTGCCCTTAGAATTTCTCTTCCTAGGAGCCTCTTCAGCTCACTAGTCCAGTTGTCTGTAGTTAGAGAATATTGCTCGGAGGCCGGCAGTGCACTGAGAGAAGTCTCCGGGGGGCACGATAGATCTTACAGGGTGAAGTGAATGGAATGAATATATTACAGTGGGTATGAGAAGGAGAGAATTTGGTTTAAGATATGAATAAAATGATAATAATGATGCTGATCACTGTATAATGAAGAAGTAACACAAACTGCCAGAACTTTACACCAATAATAGAAATTAGGTAACGAGAGATTTAGAGTGAGTGAAGAGAAGGGTAGTATTTGTTTACTAACTCGTAGTTAACTGTTCTAAAACTGTTGTAAGACTTATCTCCCTGTAGGGCTAGCTTGGCTGTACATATTATAATGGGGTTGTTGAGGAGAGAAATTAGGTTTGATTAAATGAACGAGATATGCTGACACTAATATAATGTAGCTAAGTTTACACTAACTGCACTGGACATTATAATGAAAATGATAGAATGAATGGTATGAGTAAAGATATGACACGATGCGATGTACAGTTGTATGGTTGTATCTGATAGATCCTTTAGATAGATTCTCACTAGCTTATATACACAGGTTCTCCCACTCTAGATTGCCTAAGTCAGAGAGTAGTCTCTGTTAACCAGAGAGGGCCTCTCTTCTCTCTGCTGTGGTTGCATTATCTTTGCGGTACCCATTACATACATATACGGAGTCTCCTACTCTAGCCTGGCCTAAGTAGCGTGTGAGATTCTCAATTATGTGTGTTTTGGATCCCTTTCTTCGGATCATATTACAGTATGTAAGATAAGAATTCCTCTAAGAGGTTCTCAAGAATTAGCAAAAGCTGGTTTTATCCCTAAATATGATGAAAATTTGCTCTCAGGAGACAAACTGAAAATGATCAACCTGAAACTTTGATTGATTGTGATTTCATTTGGAAGAGATTTACGTAGAAGAGAAGTGCCTTGGTCTACAAAACGTAGGGAGAGCCAAGACTGGTTTCCGGGGACAAAATTTTTAATTGGACAAAGATCCGTCAGCAATCTGAGAGCATAATAATGAGGTGCAAAACTGACATAAAAACTGATCATTAAATCATGTTTTGTCAGCTATAGTGTCTTTATTTTCACACATACACCACATCATATATATATAGTTTTTGTCCATATGTTAACAAGTGTATTATAATCATTTTAAAAGATTTTTTTAATTAATGTTTTAATATAATATATATTATTATAAATGTTTTCTTTAATTATTTTGATATTACAATATTTCATTGCGTCTAATAATATATATGACTAATTATAATATTATTAAAAGTGATATAGCGAAGGTTTAATATTCCATTTATGTAATAAATGATTAGTTATAAGGTTAGAAAGGATAATAAAAATAAATAAATATAGAAATATATAATATAAATGAGAATAGAATTTGAAATGAGTAGTTTGAAAATGATTAGAAATTGATGTGCGTTGTTAGTTAAGTTAAGGGGAGATTGCTTCGTAGTTCTTCACCTGTTCCTCTGTCTCTCTTATGTCCCAATATAAGCGTGTATTTACAACTAGTAAATCGTCTCGGTGGGGAGGGGGGAAGAACTTCCATTAGTTAGTGGTACTAAATCAATCGAAGAAATTAAAAAAAAAAAAAAAAAACATAAAAGTAAGAAAGAAAAAGGTACGCTCATATTCACTTTTATAATCATGGCCAATCAACACCACTCGAACTTATAAATAACTTCAATTAAAGTAAGCGTTTAACAAATATTTATAATAAATGTTTTACGGCTCAACACGCACACATACACACCACAGCCAACAACCTACTCTTATAAATATACATTCACATACATGATGAACGCTGTGTGTGTGTGTGTGTGTGTGTGTGTGTGTGTGTGTGTAAGCAGCTATGAAGATGAAGAAGGAATCCTCCACTCTTTATGTTGAATCTCAGCATTTTACTTCTTCCTTTCCTCCCATCCTCCTTTATGGCCCAAGGTCCTTTCTCTTTCTTTGAACAAGAGCAGGATTGTAGTAGTGTTGTGAAGAAACTGACATTGGTCACGAAACCTTTTGTTTTCTTAATCATAATTTATTATGCTTTAGTTTTTATTGTGATAAAATGTGTCTTTATGAATTAGTATATATTTTTTCTTCTTTTTTTCTTTAAACACTATTCAATAATAAGAGTGTTTAAATTCTAACTAAAAAAAAAAATTTGTGATGTAAATCACTTAAATGACATTTTTTACTGCATATCACAATTTTAATTGTAATTGAAAAAATTTCTTTATTGATGGTGAAGAGCCCGAACATTTTCGTGTTTTAGGACCAGATACCTGCACCGCCGTCTCGCCTAGAAAAAATACCCAACATCTATGATTTCCCCGGAATCCATCTAAAATCAATTGCATGGTAATCAAACCCCTATTCGACAAACGATCTAAATTAGACATGAGAAGACAAACTTGGACATACGGACTTCAGCTCTGAGGGGACCGTCTAACCCAGAGATATAAGCCATTCAATACAAAGTTTTACGTAAATCACAACACTGCACCACACAATGACCTATGGATTCCATTCGTAAACGGATTGACCGAAAACAATTCTACACAAGATTTGTAACAGCCAACTAGGCATAAACATAAATCCACAGGTCACATACATATCCTCCCTCTCTGTACCTGGGAATCCTCTCAGACGTTTAAAGCGCCCCGCTGGCCAAGAGTCCACCTTACCGAGCAGGAGAAGTAAGTAACCCGTTCCAAAGGACTGTAGCTCTGGCCACTATCCTCCAGCCGCTCAAGACAATTTTTTGTCACATCCAATTTACCTATTGCATTAGCGTATGCATACTGTGTAAATAATATAAATAAATAGGAAAAAAAAAGAAGGTAGTTCTGCGGAATTTATAATGTTAAATTCCAAGTGTTATCTGAGTTCCTACAACGCTGTCTTCTGGACTACAAAATTGAAATGACATAATGGAGATGAGAAGGAGAGAGAATTAGAGAAAATGGATTTTAGAGAAATAAACTAGGATGATTTGCTGAACATTGTATAATGAATAGAGCACACAAACTGCAAGGACTATATAGTAAAATAGAAGTTAGATACCGAGAGAAATATAAAGAGACAGACTGGCTGAGTAATAAGAAGGTAGTATGTAGATAGGTTGCTGACAGGTTACTACCAGCACCACATATACTGTTTGCGAATTATCGTAAACTGTCACAACTGTATTGCTGACGCTTTATTTATATGAATCAAAACCTCCCTTGATATTCTGGCCTAGATGTGGAGTAATTGACTTTTGATTCATTAAATGTCTGCTTCTCCGCTCTTCGGATAATATTAATCTTTAATGATTCGGATCCCGTTACATAGATAAGGGTGCTTACCAGCATGTAACCCCCCCCCCAATATTTATGTCAGAAATTTCCATGTTTAAAAAAATTTGGTAATTTTATGACCGCAGTAAAAGAATGTCGTCGTTTAAATTTTTTTCACACCAAACTTTTTTCTATCTTTTCTCTTTTCTACCCTGTAATAGTATCCTAAGAGAGGGATCCATAGCAAAGAGAGAGAGAGAGAGAGACAAAAATGACAGGACCACTCTCACGGACTAGAGTGGGAGAAAACTGCTTAAACACAGCGACGAGAGATATCCAAGAGATACCAGAGTTCAGTCGGCAGTCACAACGTGTCATATACCTTACTCTTTACACTCTACCATACTCTACCATTTTAGTGTAAAGTCTAGGCAGTCAGTGTCGCATTTTACATCATTATACAGTGTTCAGCCATATCTAGTTTAAAGCACCAGAGACATTTTCCGTGGTTGCCTGCATCATTTTGTGGTCATCGAACGGTTTCGAGCGTTCGCCCATACACTCTGGACCAAACCATTTTCTCTCCTTCATCATACCCATTATAACCCTATTATTATTGTTACTTTAATTTTATTTAGTTATTAAGTTTATTTTCTCTTTATTTTGAAGTTTTAGGAATGGAAATAGCGAAATACTTTTATTATGGACTATTTTTTCGATTGGTCCATACTTGTGATTCTTGATTCATGAAGCCAATATAAAAAGAAACCTTCAACAACGCAGTCCATTGCTAATTAAAACTAGAATAATTACCTCTCTTTAGAAAATAAATTACATTTTATTACTTTATGACTATTTCATAAAAAAATAAATAAATAAAACCTAGAAAACAGTTATTTGTGTTTGGTTATTTAAGTGTCAATATTAAACGGTAAGAGTTGTTGTAGTTAAGAAAGAGAACTACAATTACCAAGTCGTTAAGACAATCTTTTAACAACAGCAATGCCAGTGTCTATATTGCCAGAAGAACTTGTTAAAAGGTAATTTAGTTACCAATTGATGTTGGAATAAAGTGTGGTAGTTTAGAGAACTGGAATCTCTAATATATTCTTAAATTAGTCACAACTAGGGATTACAACAAGATATATTATATATATACATATATATATAAAAGATAGCTTAGCTCAGAGAGTTCCAGCTTCATTTGCATACATTGTCAAACATGGTCCCCACTCTTGACGCACATAAACTGTTCTCTACCACTTTGTAATGTATCATCTAATTAAACCATTCACCTATAAATTTATAAATTCACGTTTTCTAATTAACACTTACTTTTTGTTTTGTTTTTTTTTCTTTACTAACTTATTTATCATTAAATATTTATTTCTATTTTTTTAATAATCATATATATATATATATATATATAGAATTATATATATATATTTTTGTTTAATCAAGTGGAAAATGTTAATTGAATGTCTAGCTCAACTTTGAAGACATTAATTGATTGATTATATTAACAATATTAAACATACAATTTGCTTTTTTAATCAGTAATATTTACTTCTTAGTTCTACAGATCAGAGTGGACCATAACTTCCTTCACAACGTTACTTCATTCCCCACTGCCCCAGAGCTTCGCTTTTCATTTTTTATCTTCTGAACTTCCAAGTCATCTGGAGCCAGCATCTCATCGACAGGTTCTTTTCTTCTACCAAACACTGTTAGTGAAATTTTTTTTTTGGCATTCTATAGGCTCGTGATTGTTTTTTTCCTAATTGATTCCAAATACCCCGTAACTAATGTATGCAATATTTTCGAAGTATTTTCGGTTTTAAGCCAAAATTCCGTAACTCTCAGGGTGATAATGCCAAATTTTTCAAAATTGAATTTTAAGGTACCTCGAGCACCATGTGCACCATGAAATGCAAGGATTTTAGTCAATTTTTTTAAGGCTTTTTAAATATCTTTGGTGATTGGCGGCAGGAGCCTTCTCAGCGCAGTGCTGGCCTCCGGACAGTGAGATGTAAGAGGCTTTAAGAACAAACAAAAAAAATGTAAAGGCAGCAACATTGGACTCGTACCGGGGACCTCTGAGTAGAAATCCAGCACGCTACCATTGAGCTAATCACTTCCCTTAGGATTTTAGCAAATGGTTTGTTATGTGTGTGACACAAAGGTTAAGGGTCACAGACGCTGACACAAAGGTTTCGACTAAAACCCACTAAAAACCGATTTTTTACGAATTTCCACAATGTTTCTTTTAAGTTTTTCTCGATTTTCTCAAGAAATGTCTATAAAGATTTCCGTTAAGCTTTTTATACACATCACACATAGAAATGCGCGTATAATTTTTAATTGAAACATTTATTGGAGCAAAATATTATAGAGAGAGAGAGATTTAAGAGGCAGTTACGTTAAATGTTTCCTCTTAAGTGCCCCACAAACACATGAGTGTAATGGGATCCGAATCATTATTAAAGATTCATTGGATCCAAAGAGCGGAGACGCACACATTAAATGAATCAAAAGTTAGTTACTCGCCACTTATGCCAGACTAGCAAGGAAGAGTTCGATTCAAATTAAAATAGAGCGACAGCTGAACAGTTCAGGACAGTTTTACGACAGATTACAACAGTATAACCAGTCAGCACTCTATCTACTACCTTCTTATTATTCAACCAGTCTGTCTCTTTATTATTCTCTCGCTACCACATGATTCTATGTTTCTACCAACTATATAATATTAATGTATAGGTATTAAAAGCTATGCTGGAATTCTAAATTTGTGGAAAATCAGTTATTTCACGAAAACGTTGATAAGAATTTACATTAAACATGGTGTGTTAACGCAAAGATATAAACGTAAAACTTTTATCTAAAACATTCTCCCTTCCCCAAAATATATTTTTGATAATTGTACGGAATTCGTGGCTATTGAATTTCAAATTAATTTTTTGTTTGTTCAATGTTGTAGGCGTTTCCTTCTAGGCTATTTGTCTCCAACCATCTTTATGTTTAATGTAAGAAACAATACAATTAAAATTTGAAGTTTGATGAAAAATTTATCATTTTAGATAATATTTGTATTAACAGTGTAATGGGATCCGGAATCATTATTAAAGATTTATAGGATCCTAAGAGCGGAGAAGCACACATTAAATGAATCAAAAGTTAGTTACTCCCCTCCTAGTCCTGACTAGAAAGGGAGAGTTTGATTTATAATAAATAGAGCGATAGCAGTACAGTTGTGACAGTTTACGACAGTTTGCAACAGTATATGTGGTGCTGGTGGTAACCTGCCAGCAACCTATCTACATACTACCTTCTTTATTACTCACCCTGTCTGTCTCTTTAAATTTCTCTCGGTACCTAACATCTATTTTACTGTATAGTCCTTGCATTTTGTGTGCTCTATTCATTATACAATGTTCAGCATATCATCCTAGTTTATTTCTCTAAAATCCATTCTCTCTAATTCTCTCTCCTTGTCATGTCCATTATAAGTAGTCATTTCAATTTGTAGTCCAGAAGACAGCGTTGTAGGAACTCTGATAACACTTGGAAATTAACGTTATAAATTCCGCAGAATTACCTTCTTTGTTTTTCCTATTTTTTATTATTTATTTATATTATTTACAGTATGCATACGCTAATGCAATAGGTAAATTTGGATGCGGCAAAAATTGTCTTGACTGGCTGGAGGATACTGGCCAGAGCTACAGTCCTTTGGAACGGGTTACTTACTTCTCCTGCGCGGTCAGGTGGACTCTTGGCCAGCGGAGCGCTTTAAACGTCTGAGAGGATTCCCAGGTGCAGAGAGGGAGGACATGTTAGTGACATATGGATTTTTAGTGTAATGGGATCCGGAATCATTATTAAAGATTTATAGGATCCAAAGAGCGGAGAAGCACACATTAAATGAATCAAAAGTTAGTTATTCCCCTCCTAGTGCTGACTAAAAAGGGAGAGTTCGATTTATACAAATAGAGCGATAGCAGTATAGTTCAGGACAGTTTTACGACACAAAGTTTACGACCAGTTTACATTCTCAGCAACCTGTCTATTACCTTCTTATTACTCAGCCAGACTGTCTCTTTATTATTCTCTCGCTACATAACTTCTATTTTACTGTAAGGTCTTAGTAGTTTATGTGTTCTATTCATTTACAGTGTTCAGCATATCATCGTTTATTTCTCTAAAATCCTTTCATTTTAACTCTCTCTCTCCTTCTCAAATCCCATAATAACAGCAATAATGGAAAATCGAATGACTTTTTGACACCAAATTTTTTTATCTTATTGAGGGCCTTTTCCCCTGAATTTTTTAATTCTTCCAGCTTTTGCGAAATTCATCTGTATCTTTATTATTTTTGTTAAAAGAAGCGTCTGTATAAATTTATAATAGATTAATGGGAGGATAGAGTCAGTTGGCGCTTGGATAATCCGCTTGTTTGTTTTGTATGATCAATGCTGAATGTAATTGCTAAGGCGATGAAAACTTAAAATAAATAAAAAAAAATGGCCGTATAAGAACGTTTTACCAATCTGAAGAGCCATTAATATCTCTCCCTGGTAAACGGTCAATGAAAAGAGAGAGAAATATTCCCTACGGCTACATATTACAGACATACGTATACGTGCATACTTTCCACTCAAGTTATATACAGACGCACCAATGTACAAACATACACATATCGTGTCGTCGTTTATACAACTACCCTTCAAAAAAAAAAACGAACCCAACCCACGCTTCACTACTGCCATATGAAATGATACTTAAGGGTAATTTATACAACTATGGGCGTGGTTTTCCATCCACCCTCTCTCTCTCTGCTTTAACTTATCCAATATGAAAAGATGATGACGGGTTTACAAAATAAAAATAAAAACAGTCAACTATTTCTTTTAAAACTTCTTTCTTATTCTTTTTTTTTAATAAATTGGTTTTAAAGAGTTTTGATTAGTAGCCTATGGGTAAAAAGGAAGCCTCAAATTAATTTTTTTAAATCATAATAAATTTTCAATTAAATTAAAATAATGACTTTGCGGTTATGTATTGACTTTAATTTAGGAAATATTAATAAAGCTGCATTATCAGAGATATGTTCCCGTGATAGCCTGCTTCTTTATGTGGTCATCAACCTGTTTAGGGCGTTCGCCCATCATCATTTGTCAAAACAGTGTGATAACAGACATTTAGCACTGTATCAACTAAATGTGCTCTGTGCAAGTTTATGTTATCACACTGTTTTGACAAACGATCCTGATAATGGGCATAAGCCCCAAAATCGGTTGATTATCACGAAAAGAAACAGGCTATCACGGAAAATATCTCTGATACTTTCCAACTCTGCGAACCCAACCACAACAAGCTGTATTATGCTAATCTTCTTTTTTTTATCTTCTTCATTGATCCTTTGATGTAGTTGCATCCTCAAGAAAAACTTCTCTAGTTGTCCCCTGATTCTGCACCTTCCAGTTCTGGTAGAACTTTCTGAAAGCCAGTTGTACGTAGCTCCTCTTTGATTGGTTACAATCTCTTTGTCGTCTCTTATTCTGAATTTAATTTGTTTCTCGGGATTCCCCATTGCTTTATCAAACATATATCTGCCTTTGAAGTAATATTTCAGATGATTAATGGATATTATTTTCTTTTTAAAGGCGCATCAACATCTATGGTCATTGGCGCCCGGAGCGCACTGCCAACCTCCGGACGCGGACATTGTTCTCTCGTTGCAACCAACACTGCCCATCGCCAGACAGTGATCTATAGAGGCTGTTGTGGTGGTTGGTTCCGCAGAACTGGAAAGCATCAGAGACATTTTCCGTGATAGTCTGCTTCTCTTTGTAGTCATCGACCGGTTTCGGGCGTTCGCCCATCATCAGGATGTTTTTGTTAAACAGTTTAATAACATAGTCTTTGCACAGAGCAGTGTATCAACTGTATTTGCTCTGTGTAAGTCTATGTTATTACACTGTTTAACAAAAACATCCTGATGATGGGAGAAACGCCCGAAACTGGTCGATGACCACAAAAAGAAGCACGCTATCACGGAAAATGTCTCTGATGATCTATAGAGGCTGCTAGGAAAAAAAAAATATATCAACAGCACTAGACTCAAACCCGGGGGCAGCGCGTGTGAGTCTAGCCGCTACTACTGAGCTAATTGCAGGGAACTTCGGAGTATCTCCTTCCCTTAGTAGGACGGGTCTGAGGACCCTGATAGGGATAGTGAACGGACACACTTGGGTGTCCAGCCACTTGTTTAATATAGGGAGGACGTCTAGTCAGTCCCATTTGCCAGAACTGTGACGATGGAGTCAGGGAATCGGTGTACCACTACCTTTGTCAGTGTCCCCGTTTCGCTGGAACTAGGTTTCGTGTCTTTGGGAGGGGCATCACTCTCGCAGGATTGTCTGCGCGAGCTGGAGTTTCGGGATATCTTAGGATACTGTAGATTAACCGGTAAGCTACCGGGGGAGATTTATTAAGGGGATAGGGGGGTATCGGGGAGATAAAGGCCACTTAGGCTTAGGTCCCGCGCCATTAGGCACCCGAACTACAATAATAAAACTACTGAGCTAATCCCTTTCGTTTGATTGGTGGATCATTGTAGAAAGGGTACATTTCAGGGTAGCTTCCCTTTCAATATCAAGTTAATTGGTCCTTTTTCTATGATAGTTTCCCTGTAATATGTTACATGTCATCATGCTCTCCGTCATCTCATTAACATATAGGACTGTTTACTGTTTTCATTTTGTATAGGTATGTGGTGATTTCATGAAGTTGTGATTAAATCTAAGACGTATTATTATTGGGGTATTATTGCCTTTCTCACTCCTAAACTACAAACCCTGGTTTTTGTTGGGGGGGGGGAGATTTTATCTGGTTTTTATAGCTTCCATTCTTTTTCTTTTAGCGTCAAAGCAACAACATCTGTTTGAAGGAGTTTCGAAATCTCCTACGCTCTTCTACAGGATAATATTCCTTAATTTAATACAAGTGGTAGAACCATACATAGTAATGAGTCACACTGCAGAGGAAAGCTTCAAGGTAGAAAGTACAATCAGCTGACGATCAACTAGAGATTTGAAGCCAGAAATTTATTAAAATTCAAAATGGATATTTTAAATAAGCATTATAAGATAATGGTTTTGAAACAATAAAATATAACCCAGTTAATTCAGAACAAATAATGATATAATGAAGTATTCACTTTAAATAGAAAAAAAAAGAAAGAAAACATAATAAGAATAATTAGTTCGTGTGTAGTTAAATATTTTGAAGTAAAAATAATGTACCCAACCAACCAGTCTTTTTTGACAAATAGAGTTAGTTACAGCTATCAGTATTTTGAAGAATGACTTCAAAAAAAAGCGGTCCAAAATATAGAGAAACCAGCCACATACAATTAACACTTTCTCCAATTAGCGACCAGCCTTTCGCCCCGTCCTCTCGTACTCTTCCAATTAGCATTTCTTTTTTTTCTTTTTTTTTAAAAAAAGGCAACAGTACAAAATAGTGCAAAACGGGTTTTCTATGCATTTAGTCAATTATGTCTCTTGTGTGTA